>OX387384.1:605000-914850 GCA_947563715.1 Lycia hirtaria | reverse complement strand
GAAAACTACTAAATGGTGTTTATTTAATAATATAGTTTAGTAAAATTAGATATTTATCACTGTAAGTTAAAAAAATCGGCCAAGTGCGAGTTAGACTCGCGCACGAAGGGTTCCGTACTATCATCTATAACAGAAAATCGTATAAAATAACGAGAAATCAACGAAATTCCAAGTAGTAAATCGGAAACTTATAGGTAGGTTTTCGATACACATCCAGGCAGCATGACGACCCTCGCGCGAATACGCGCGGCTATGGCTCGCTCCGTGTGTTACCTCCCCCGCTACCCGCGCGGCCGTTGCTTAGCAACCGCCTCGCGCTCGCGCCACCACCACACCGCGTTTAGATGCACGGATTATTTTCATTTTGTGAGTTTTTATGTATTAGATTAGGTATTTATTGTTATAGTTAATATATTTCTAAATATTTACTTACAAATATTCAAGTTTCTACCTGTTAATTAAGATCGAGTAAAAGTTGCTTAAAAATTACGTTTGTTGTATGGGAGCCCCCCTTTAATATTTACTTTATTGATATTTAATTATTTATTTTGAAAGGTAATATACAAGTAAATATTCTGTGAAAATTTGAAGCGTCTACCTGTTACCGTTTTTAATATTGAGCAAAAAAATACGAAAAAAACACGATTATTGTATGGGGACCCCCCTTAATATTTTTATTTTTTTATTTTTAGTATTTGTTGTTATAGCGGCAACGGAAATACATCATTTGTGAAAATTTCAGCTTTCTAGCTATCACGGTTTATGAGATACAGCCTGGAGACAGACAGACAGACAGACAGCGAAGTCTTAGTAATAGGGTCCCGTTTTTACCCTTTGGGTACGGAACCCTAAAAAAGCAATAAAATAAAATATATAAATGACATATTTTTTCCAGTTATTTTGTTATAAAAACCAAAGTACTGAACAGATTTTGATAAAATTTATATGGAACCACCTCTGAAGTAAAAAATATCATCAAAATCAATTCCTACGTAATAGCTGAACAAACATACAAAAAAAAACATACAGTCGAATTGAGAACCTCCTCCTTTTTGGAAGTCTGTTACAAACTTCCTCACTCACATATTCCTGGTCTGGTTCCTCGAACCTGAAGTTGTAAGCTCGCTCGAACTTGCCCTGTTCCTCCACCGTCTTCTCATCTTCTTCCAGCTCATCGTCATCACGGAGCTTGTCCTCTGCGGCGCCTGCGTCCGGGTCCAAGTAGCTGAAAGATCAAGTAGGGAATAGGGTTAAGGTTGGAACCGAAAAGTTCTAGAGTGGAGAACATGCAGCGCTTGCGCTTGTCGGCAGCATAGGAAGACCAGCCAAAAGGTAGACAGAAGACCTTATTCAAGTGGCAGGAAATCCATGGGGGAGGAGGCCTATGTCCAGCAGTGGACTTCTTGTGGTTGCATGATGATGATGAGGGTTAGGATTACCACAAAAAGATAGAACAGTTTCCTGTTCATCTGTCAAGACCCTTTTTCACAGGACCATTTCACAGGACAGTGGCGCGTAGCCTTGACTCGCCGGTGCCAAACAACGATTTCCCAACTCGCTGCGAAATTCCACCATATATTACCAGGGGGGAGGGAACGGTTTAAAAGTTGCTAATAACATCAGGTCATTAACCCCCCGAGAACTTTTTCAGTCAGAATATTTCAGCTGAATTGTAAGAAACACTAGGAAATTTTATTTTGATAAGTAGCATAGTTATCACACATTTTAATTTGAAAAAAACACATCTATTTTTAAGCCAGATGAGAGTCTTTTGGGAGTGTCGTCTGCACTGTACCTTTTGAATAAGATCGCCATATGCGGATGAAACTATAGCCAGACATTTCGACTCGAAAATAGAGTGAGTGGAGTGAGTAATAAGTCATTTTTCAAATTAAAACACAATCCCAATCAATCCAATCAAAACCGACTGTATTACAACATTAATACACTATACTATAACTATATAAAATAACTGAGACAGGACTGTGTACTGATTATTTATAAATTACCGTTTATTCAATATATAATCTCTCAAGAATGCTTCACCCTCATTCAGCGCAGGATCTGACCACAAAGCTTTCAATGGAGCCAGGTCTTGTTCCACTGGCTTTTCTATATGCTCCACCTTGCCTGTCAGGTAGTCTTTCAGTTCACCATCCTGGAATATAGATGAAGTTTGTTAACTAATATAAGTATTCGCACATACTCCTAATTTGGCAAGCACTATTTATTATGACAGCAACTGTGTTCCTTCCTAAATATTTTGGCCCCCAAAGAACAAGCTGTGAGGCAAACTGCCCCTTCGTAGTCTATATGTATATCTAAGACTCAAAATATGTGAATTTACATATAAAATGAAAGCTATACTTCAAAGCTTTTTAAAAATTATGCTACCTTTCCAACTTTACTAGGGCTGCTTTTAGTTTTTGCTGGTTCTTTATCATCAATTATTTCTGCCTTCTTCTCAATGCTGAATATATTTCCATCGTCATCATTTTCATCATCACTGTCAGCAAAAGTAAGAGTTTTTTTCTTTTCTTCTTTTACTGAAAGAGAATATTATTATTGGAATATTGTATATATTATTATTATTTATTATATATGTATCAAAAAAACAATCTTTCTCACTCTGACATGTGTGACTATGTGAAGCCTTCATATGTTTTGTTTAAATCTAATAACAAGGTGCCCTTTGTCTCTATGGTATTAGTTTCATGGGCTTAGCTAAATATTCCAGAGCTGGTTAGATGCCCTATGGTGTTTCCGCGAGCCAGTAGAGATCACTCACACATCTCCTGCTATTTAAATAATATCAGTAATAAATGATTATTTTATATAAACTGATAAATAATGTATTTCATTGGTACCCATTAACCTAATAATTATTACTTAAAAACTTACCAGATTTTTTAAAGTGACATGAAAAAGATTCAAATGTAGCAGGGAGTATTTATGATTTTAGAACATACTTTTTTAGTATGTTCACAATACAATACGCTTGTTTCTTAGTTGACTGTTGTCTGTGCCTATAATTATGTTAGCATTTAGCAGTAATTTGACTTATGTTCATGTGTTACTTATAACAATGTATTGATGTATAACATGTTGGTACCCAATAAATAAATAAATATCCTTGACAGTTTTGAACTGATTTCGATAATGTTATTGTTATTATGGGGATCACTTCAGAGATGATTCCAATTTTTTAAAACGTTTTTTTTTTATTTATTCAACAAAATCTATAGCCCTTTATAAAGTAAAAATACTTTATTTCCTTTCCCCCATTACTATCAACTAGCTTCAAAGGCTCACTCACTATATGCCAAATTATAAAGTCATATTTACTAGAATTCGTCTAGTTCTAGAATACTTATCAATATTTGAAACCTGTCATAATGTAACACATACTAAGATTTTTTTATCCAATTAATGACAAAATACCTTCTTCTTTCTGCTTTTCTTCAAAGAACTTATAACTCGGGTCATATATCCTGGGATCCTTAGTCTTTAACAGAGATAGAGTCTTTAAAAATTGCTCTTCGACTTCTTCTGAGATCTCTGGAGGTTCATCACTATCATCCTCACTGTCTGACGATAATGAGGCATCAGAATTTAACGCTTTTGAACCGTATTTTTGTTCGACTGTAAAATACGAAAATAAGTATTAAAAGGGCTCAACTGTACTTTACCTGCCGCTGAGTTGGGGACTGTTTTTTTTTTATAGAAAGCTTACTTTTTAAGAAGTCCTCAGTTAAAGTTTTAACGCTAGAATATTAATGGTTTTGAAGAAATTTTTTTTTTAAATATTATGGTTGTTTGGCAAATCTTATAAGAATTGTAGCCACAATTTAAGATATTAGCAGTAAAAAATTTCAAAAATAAAAAATAAAAAAAAATATAGTGACCCAAAAATTAGGTTAGGTTATGTTAGAACACTAAAAACACATCGCGCGAGCCGAGTGAGGGTAGCGAGCGTGCCGCGGCAGCGGCCGGCGAAGCGCTAAATAATATGTTTTTGTACTTAACCTCAAAAACGATTTGAAAAAATGGTGATAAAAATAATAAATTCATTAATTTATTTCTCAGAAAAAAAAATTGAAGCCAAAATATTCGTATACTTGTTCTAAAGTCCTTCCGAGATTTTGGTGTTTTTGGTGTGTTTTTCACTTTCCCTTGGGTTATCGCACCCCCCCTTTTGGGGGGGAGGGACCTACACCCTCCCGCCTTACTCCCTCCCCCTGTCGACCCCTTCCCCTCACCAGAAAAACAAAAAGTACTGAAAAAATAATTTTAAAATTCATATCTCGGAGGGGGGGAGGAATCTAGCTTCCCCCTCTCTCAGGGGGTATCTACATATCCCCCCCCTCACCCCACCCTTAAATCGACGGCAGGTAAAGTACAGTGCTACCATTAAAAGTAAAGCTGGAATGTTTTATAATATAATTATAATTTATACTGTCAACGTGGGTAACTTTGGCTTTGTGTTAAACTTTGGACATAGCCTGGTTTAAAGATTCTTGATTTTTTTACCAAAAGATGAGTAATTAAATTGATTGATGAATGCGTGAGTTGTAGTCGCCAAACATAATAAATGTTGATTTATGCATAAAATTGACAAATGTGATGGAAGTTTTAAAAGCTTTCCACCATTTTCTAAACACAAGAATTTGTGACTGAAAAATGTATGTCCAAGATTTCAGATTTAACTATACAAAACTTGTTTAAATCCCATGAGTTTTATTTAATATCGATAAAACATTGATCTATCTTACCGTTTTAAGCAATATTTCTTGGTCTTATTTAATTTTACTACGTAAAAATGTTGTAAACAAAAAAGTCAACGTATTTTCTTTAATTGTGGGTAATATTGACAATGGAGTTTCATTTAATTATACACATAATAATGCATTAATAATGTAAATTATTTCACTTCTGTCTGAAAGAGATGTTTTAAACAATATAATGTGGTCGAAGATGGTAAGCATACATAACACGGAATAAGAATTGGCTCTCAAGTAGGTGGTTTATAGTCATGGCATCGTTAGGTGTTTGACAATAGCTTTTTCACTTGAGATTATAACTCTTAAGTGGAAAAGGTATCGTCAAATACCTAGGCTGCAAAACGAATACTCAAACACCATAACTCAGTTTCCTAATGATATTTTTCCTACACGGAAGATTAGCTCGCAGTTTCTTTTTCAAAAGGTGCTTTCCAATATAAAAGTTGAATGCAAAACCGTCAGTACAGTTGTGCTGACGTTGCTTCACTTTAGCACTTTCTACATTTCTATGGCATCGTTATCAAATGCTAAAATAAATTTTACTATTTATCGACGTAATTACAATATATCTTGAAAACACTTTCTATGGGAATAGAGTAATTACAGGGAGGTACCCTTGTAATTCCTTTACACGTAAAGTAGGGATGATTTTATTTCTCGTATACCCCTTGGTGTTGGCTGTAATTGGATAGGTCATTCAAAAATATATTATTCAATTTGGTATTCCATGTTTGTCTTCGTCTCTTTTGCAAAATATTAGGCTATAAAATTATAATTTTTGTTAGGGTCAAGTGTCTCTCCCCCTCTACCAGTTTAATGGTTCTTGTCGAATAGGTATGCTGAAAAAAAACAAGCAATTAATTACCCTAACAAAATTGTAAGGCAAAATATCACAAGTAAGTAGGTTTTACAAGTTAACGAGTAATAGTCGATCAACTTAGCTTGACTAGAATATTCTTAGTATCAAACAACCCTGGGTATGGGTATGGGCATGGGTATGGGCATGGGTTCCTGGGCACTGCGGAATCAGCGGCAACGAGACTGCTGATGAATTAGCAAGAGCTGGTGCGGAAAATCCACCGATAGGACCCAAACCATTCTGTGGCATACCCATCAGCGGCGCTTATAGTGCCTTAAAGGCCTGGGGGCATGACCAGGCACTGAAGCTCTGGAAGAATAACCCTGGCTTGAGACACTCAAAACTGCTTATAGCAGGCTTTACTGCGAAATTTTCCAGGGAGGCTCTACGGCTAAGCAGGACTCGACTAAGAGTCCTGGTTAGAACCCTCAGCGGACACTGCAAGCTTAACAAACACCTAAACACTATGGGCCTAGGTGAACACACCACTTGCAGGTTCTCTCGCACAAAGGACGAAACGCCCATACATGTCCTGTGCGAATGTGAGCCTCTGCACCATAGCAGAAGCCGGCACCTTGGAGGCCACATAATCTCACCCGATGAGATAAAAACCTCCTCCCCCAAGGCCATCACTGACTACATGCTCAGCATTGGACTTGGAGAGGTGCTGTAAGTAATAGGGGATGTCACAATAGATCTGTAAAGGTCGCAGTGACCAGCCGGGGCTGCCAAAGCCCATTTGGCCCCCTAAAAAAAAAAAAAAAAAAAAAAAAAACAAACAACCCTATTTTAAGTTCGCATAATATTGACATAGACATAAAATGTGATATGGAACTACAAAACCCTACATTGCGCGTGGCCCGACATGCACTTGACCAATTTATTAAAATTGTTTTTAGTTAGTACATATCCGAAAACTAGTCTTTTAATAACCAAACAAAAGAGAACTTAAGAAACATAAAGAAAACCGTAGGTATGCAGTTCATGGAATGGGGTGAATCTTTTTTAAATTTGATATTACTCACTATTAATCTTAGAACTTATAGTTGATAGTGATGTCATTCAACACTCAAATGATTGTAGAATTTTTTGGCTTTTTTTGATTTTTAAGAAATTAATTCTGTAATAATTCTGTCTAATTTATTAGTATGTATATAATATACCTATATATGTAAGTACTATTTGTATGTAGTATATTTTATGTTTATATATATATATATATCCATAAGTCTTGTTTCATATGTGATTTCACCACCGTCAGCGTTTACTTTTTCTTCTCTTTTACATCTTAAGGTTGTCTGGAAGAGATCGCTATTAGCGATAAGGCCGCCTTTTGTACCTTTCTAACGCCTTAATTATGTACCTAATGTTATTTTATTATGGTGTCAATAAAGTGTTTTTGTATTGTATTGTATTGTAATTCATTAATAAGAAAAAATGAAATCAAACTATTTTATTTTTTCCGCTTGCTTGTAGTTCAAAGTTTTTAAACGACATTTCCCATGAAAATGAACATGATTGAATATGACAAATTGATTTAGTTTGATAGATCTATGTTTTTTACATCAAAAAAGTAAAATAAATCCAACCTAAATTACGTAAATCACCGTTTATGAAGATTTTCCGCTATCGAAATGAACGGGAGTCAATTTTACCCACTTTGACGTTTAACTTTGACAAGCCATTTAAATGCGATTTTCTTAATTATTTTCTATACTCAAAATATTGGACTTGTTACTTCTTTACTTTAAAATTGACCACGAAAGAACACGCTTAAATAAGTAAAATACTATTAGACTCATACATTAATACTCTGATATCGTCAAAAATATGAAAAAGTGTGTGTAAAGTTACCCACGCTGACAGTAGTGATTACACAGACTAGTAAGAGAGTTAGTGATTACAATAAATTATATAATTGTTAAAATTGATGGTATTATGGTTTTTATAGGAGAAATATGAACATACGTTTGTGAATCTCTTCTTTCTCCCGCCATGTGTCGTATTTTTTAGCATATTCATTTTGAGTTTTTAGAGTCACTTCCTCTTCGGAATCGTCGTCGAACAGTTTCTGTTTAGGCATTTTATAACGAGGGTTTCATCTAATTTTTGATGAAAATAACCAAATTTTACTTTCGTCGCAACACGGCAACAACACAACACATGTTTATGATTTGACAGTTCATTTGACATTTAGTTTAGTTTTTTTTTATTTATATTGCCATCATGCTTGCATATTTGCTATTTATCAAGTTTATAGTTTTCGAAGCTTTTATTTTTCCTCATAAAATGATTTTGTGGCGTCCCACGTCTTTCACATTTGCCAGCGTAAGGTTATTTATGTAAACTTTTACGGTTGATTGTTTATGGCGGCAGTACACTCTCGGGCGAGAGCTCTCGTCGAGAGCTCTCGGACGAGAGGCTTATCCGCGAGCTCTACAATGTACACTCTCGTCTGTTCAGTTGCGGTTGCGAACGCCGAGAGGATGGACGCGCTAGAAATTGCATCTGCTCTTGCGCTATGCGCTGTTAATTATTATATGTAATTAATAGCGCATATGTACTCACGTATCATGAAAAAAAAAATTATCGAACTATCGATGTTTATGATGAAAATGGGGACCGGATTCATAGTGGTACTTGGCGAAAGGAAATTGAGGAATTTCAAGAATCTTGTGCGATAACACCCTTGCAGAATGTAGCACGAAGACCGCCACTTGATGCCAAACAAATTCGAGAAGAATTCACGTCATATTTTTTTACTAATTCTAATTAGTATTAGTGTAGTAATAATACATATTAGCATAGATAATTCAGCAATTACTTATGAAAGGTCAAAACGAAATATTAATATATTTTTATATATTTTGTACTCAACTATACACTACTGCTAATTCGTATTAACTACCTATTTATCAAAATATAATTTTGTATTGTAAGGAAATGTCGAGGGGAGGCCTTTGCCCAGCAGTGGGACACTACAGGCTAGCAACAACAACAACAATTTTGTATTACATAGTTATTTGTTTGTTGTTGTATAATATTTGTGTATGCAAAAAATACCTATTGAATACGTAGGTACATATCTACATTTGATTACAAGGTAACAAGCGGGAACAAATCGTAGTAACACGTGTGTTCCGCACGAGAGCTCGCTGTGCACTAAAGTGCGCGAGAGTGTACAGCAATGCTTTCGGCATTCCTCGCGAGACATGCCGAGACCCTTTGACTCGGGCGCAAAAAACCGCCACGGGAGCGAGAGCAGGCAAGACACCCCGAGACATCACGAGGCGAGGCGAGCGCTACCATTTACACTCTCGTACGAGTGCACTCGCGCGAGAGTGTACAGCCGCCATTAGTTGAATGGAAAACATGGAAAATGGAACTGGCAGGCAGTGGCATGGCAACATTATTCTAACCTAACTTTTGTTCCGGTTTCATTGATTGTTTATTTATCTTGTATTCTATCGTTGTGTACTCTCTGAAATCGAGAGATTTTTTTATTTTATAAATAGATCATCTAAATATTAAAACAACATGACTACAAACCCAAGGAAAGGGACCGAACCGGTTCCTATGGAAGAAAGTGATCAACTCACTATCAGACCTTTGTAAGTTTTTAATATTTTAGTTTTATAATCGCTGAACAGTAAAAACATAAGGAAACTCTGATTAAAACCTATTTAAAGCCTCTGTCTATTTCAGGCACTACTACATTAGAAATAATGAAAAGTTTTATGATGTTTACGTGTATGAAGACAGGTCTGTTCATGTTATGATGATCGTATTTTTTATCAGAAAATATATTAATTACGTTTCAGAGGTGCAGGACAAGAAGTAGGTCGATCATGCATCATGCTGGAGTTCAAGGGGAAGATAATAATGGTAATATCACATCATTCAGTTCAATCAAACTGTAATATAAAAGTATTTATGGTATTTCTGTTTGTTTATTACCTTTACTCACTAGTGGAAAGGTATCAAACATACGAGCCAAACAGATTATAATGAAATTAGGTATCTTGGTGATACTTGGTTACCACTTTGGAGAAGAACATACTAAACAGAAATATATTGGCTGTTTGTGTAAAATAAACAGTCTGGAAGGTTTTCCCGCTGAGCAACAAAGAGCGTTTTAAAAAGGGTGTCTACAAGCACCTCTCCGAGCTAGCAAAGCAAAAGCAATGTCACTGATGTTGTAGTTGTCCATAGGCGACGGTTATTGCTTACCATTAGGCAAGCAGTCTGCTTTTTTACTGCTCTTTTTATATTAAATGAGAATTGAAAGCAATGTTTTTTTGCCGATTTTCCCCATAGTTTCAAATTAATTGTAATTGAATTAATCCTTTAATTCAATTACAATGAACATAATTTGTAACTTTACATTCGTTTACATAATTTGTAACTTTGAAATACTTAGATTAGATACCTAGCAGTTGAAATACTGCTAGGTATTTGAGTCTTCAAGCTTTAAAATGATGTGAATCCTAATTGTAACTAATATTATAAAAGCAAAAGTAACTATCTATCTGTGTGTCTCTCTGTCTGTTTATTGCCGTTTCATGGTTAAACACTCCAACCAATCATTATGAAATGTGGCATAGGGATTGTTGGGAGGCTGAAGAAGGAATTAGGCTATATATTATTTATCATCAACATCAACGTTTTTAGTCATCAAGTGGGTGAAACCGCAGGGTGCAGCTAGAACATCACATATTTAAGGTCTGTTAAAATAATTTTATTTTAATGATAGAATGATAGCAGAAACATTAGAAACAGTTAATTTAACATATTTTTTTCAGTTGGACTGTGGGATACATCCTGGATTGTCAGGAATGGATGCTCTGCCATTTGTTGACCTGATAGAGGCTGATGAAGTAGACTTGCTGCTTATATCACAGTGAGTACATTATAACAACTGCATGGTAAGGTATGTGCCGGGGTTAACAGAGTCTGATTGGCCCCCAATTGATTATTGATTGATTGAAGTTTGATTGAGTTTTGAATTAAAAAAAGGCACTGTTACCTGATGTTAGCAGGTTGGGTTTGGTGTAACAGACAAGAGCATATTCCAAAGAATGGAACTTGTGCATATTTTTTTTACCTTTTATTCTGATTTGTAGTGACTGATAGCAATCATTTATATGAAAAGGATATTCAAATTGGATGAAAAATAATATAGATACAGCGATATCAGTGTATTATACGCAAAAACGAGAAGAGACAGTAATAATGTGGATTGTGACAATTGTCATTCTTTTGCTTGCTTACCTTTTTTTTAATACAAGATAGATATGCGATCGATCACCAACTCACCTGATGTTAAGCGACGGTGTGGTGGAGTATGGAGCTCGTCGATCTAGAAGATATCTATTCACTCTAGCATTGAAAATTCCAAGATTGTAGGTCTCAGGAAACAGAGATGGCAAAGAATTTCATTTTTGCGCAGTATAAACCTGTATATACTGTTATTGTATTCTGTACTCAAAGATTACGTAGTTTGACTTAGATTATGACTAGAACATTTATAACTTGCTTTATTCAAGAGACTTGAAGAAATCTTAATACTTGACACTGGCAAATGTTCTAAGAGGGTCCAAATCCAATTTAAAAGTATTATTCATTTTGTTATTGTTACAGTTTTCACCTGGATCACAGTGGAGCACTGCCCTGGTTCCTCACTAAAACATCGTTCAAAGGACGTGTGTTCATGACACACGCTACCAAGGCTATTTACAGGTGGCTCGTCTCGGATTATATTAAAGTCAGGTGAGAGATTTTTTTCTTATAAAATTGCTAGTGTTGTGGTTTTACTTTCATTATGGTGAAAATTTGTGATAATCATAATGAGCATTACAAACTAACAACTGTGTAATCTTTAAAGTCTGTAGCTCTGTGTACAATAAAGAGTTTATCTATCTATCTCTGTTGCTTTTTTACTCCGTGAAAGAGTAAAGATACTTCTACCTGTCCTACTAAAATGGGTATTTACGAATGGACATAATCTAGGTGTCTTCAAAATCATAAATAGCGTATTAACAGGTTACTTCTAGGCAAGTGCGCTCCACCATAGACCGTAACTGTTACTTAACCTTAACTTAACCTTAACCGTAATTTTCGAATAAAAATTATATCAAAAGGGAGGTAAAAGATTTTTAGTACTAATTCAATAATACAGTATAGTAACAGTCTAGAATAGGTTTACTTAGAATAAACGTGTTTAATTTAAACTGAAGTTATCCATTCTATACCCAGGCATATACCCAACAGTGGGTAGATACAGGTAGATAGATAGATGCATTCTACTTTTTATCTGTCTAGAGATAATTGACTTGCACATACAAACAACCTGAAATGCAATTTCCCCACAGCAACATATCCACAGAACAAATGCTCTATACGGAGTCGGATCTAGAAGGTTCCATGGACCGCATAGAGACCATAAACTTCCATGAAGAGAAAGACGTCCGAGGCATTCGCTTCTGGGCTTACAACGCTGGCCATGTGCTCGGAGCAGCTATGTTTATGATAGAGATAGCTGGTGTCAAGGTCTTGTATACTGGGGATTTCTCCAGGCAAGAGGATAGGCATTTGATGGCTGCTGAAATACCTACAGTCAATCCAGATGTACTAATTACGGTATGTGAAAATTTAGTGCTAGATTATATTATAATATTGTGGCTTTAATCATATACATATAAAATATTAGTTTGGTAGGCATTCCAGGCATCATCAATAAAGCAAGGGTAAACAATAGAGGTCTCATATGTGATCCCTGAGGTACACCTGAAGTCAATCTACCCCTAATAACTTGAAAATCTTTGTTACTATCAGTTGCGATTGCCTGTGTATGATATTATTATGGGTTTTCATAAATTATATAAATAATATCGTATGAATACGTTAAAAATGTAGATTTTTCAGTTAGCAATTATGGTCAACTGTATCAAAAGCCTTGAGATAATTTTTGTCGCGCGATTTTTTGCTAGCAAATTACGCGTTTTTCATGCAACAGGAGAAATCTGTTTTCTACCCCTAAATATTACTCGATTTCAATCATTATTTTTATATTGTGGGAACCATTAATGACTATACAGTTTTCTTTTCTTATTTTTTTTTTTTCAAAATTTAAACTTAAGATAAATTTCGTTATATGATTAGTATGTTCAAATATTTAACTTCCGAATCATGTAACGAAATTTGAAGAGATCAAACCGTAGACTCCACGGTGTAGAGGCATAGACATTACGATTTAATCAGATAAAAAAGAATCATCGAAATCAGTCAATATTTAGGAGTAGAAAACAGTTTTTTATTTTTTTTTATTCGTAAATAGGCTTGCGCTTGACCGCCAACTCACCTGGTGTTAAGCGACAGTTACGGTCTACGATGGAGCGCGCTTGCCTAGAAGAAACCTATTCACTCGCGATTTGAAGACACCTAGATTATATCCAGTCGGAAAGACCCATTCAGGAAGCGCATGAAAAAAACTAGTACTAAAAAATAACTAGCTACTTTGCGACGATCCTCCAGACTTTGAAGCTTAGTCCGGACAAGGGAATCGTCACAAATGAGCTTCTTAGCACGCCTCTCAATGGTCTCTAACGCCTCGAGCTGGTACTTAGCAGATCCGTCCCAAAGGTGCGAACAGTACTCCATGCACGACCGAACTTGTGCTTAATATAGCGTAAGCAACTATTCCGGCGTGAAGTACCGACGCACCTTCGATAGGATACCCAGCTTTTTGGCAGCTAATTGAGCCTTAGACTCAATATAGGAGCCAAAGTTAAGGGTGGACGTCAAAGTTACGCTTAGGAGCTCGAAGTGACAGTCTTTTCTTATTTGTATGGGAGATCGCGCGACAACAGTGCTCTTAGTGAGATTAGTTTAAATGACATAATATCTTCATCATTTATCCAGTGCTTGTCAAAATAAAGAAAGAAATAAATATTGGTGCACATTTCACATAACAACATCTAGCCCAAACTACGCAAAGCTTGTCTATGGGGACTAGACGGCTGATAGAATACATAATTATATACTTTTTTTTTGTAATTATATACTTGAGATACATAGAACATGCTTATCACAAAAATGTTTCTCCTTGGTGGGAATGGAACCCAAAACCTACAGCTTAGCAGGCAGACATACTACCAACTGAATAGAATAGAATAGAATATTATTTATTGTCATAAAGTTACATTCCTAATAATTTCATTGTATAGAATTATATTACGAATGCTTCTATTATGGACTCGTCTGATTTACAACTTTAAAAGCGACAAAGGTGTAAAAATATTGTGTAAAGGCTTCGTAAACTACTTAGGCTAAAAATCATTAAAATAAAACATATATAAAATAGTATATAGTACTGAGCTGCGAGGCCAGTCAAAATGGTGATGGGAAGCTGTTCGAGTGTATTTATTTCGATGTTATCGTGTGATATACGGCGCAGGAGTCGACATACGGCACCCACATCCACGAGAAGCGCGAGGAGCGCGAGGCGCGGTTCACGGGGCTGGTCTCCGAGATAGTGCAGCGCGGCGGACGCTGCCTCATCCCCGTGTTCGCGCTCGGCCGCGCGCAGGAACTGCTGCTCATTCTGGGTAACTAGGCGCACTTATATTTAATAGTACGCATCGCACGGAGCGTCGGAGCGTCGCCGGGAACTAACCTCTTCATTATATTCCTTTCGACGAATGCACGCTGGAGCTGTACAACTTTATTAACCTATTTCCAAAAATAAGGTTTTCAATTCGACTATGTTTTTTTGTGATTGTTTGTTCAACGATTACTCCGTCAATAGGTAATTAATTGTTTTTGATGTTTTTTTTGTTTTAAAGAGGATTTTATCAAGAGTGTTCTTAACTATGTTTCATCAAAATCGTTTCAGCCGTTTTTTTGTCCTCCCACTAATCTCATGTGTTATCTGTCAAAATTTGAAATGTCTATTCACTTGCAACATTATTCGAACGCTTGTGAGTGTCAAAGAGTGTAATTACGTGATGGTCACGCACACATTGATTGATTTTAGGCCTCACTGTGTACATATTTTTTTAATGAAACTTTCTATCTCGGCCTGATTAATCTAAGGATTTTAATACAGTAAATGCTTTTTATTCGCGGGGTATACGTTCCGTAAATATGCCGCGAATACAGAAACCGTGAATATGGAATAATAATTTATATGGGATACGTTCCTAGGTGACAAAAAACAAATATATATATATATATAAAAAACAATTTAATGGAAACTTATGACCATATTGATTAATTTTAAGGACGGAACGTCTAATATGTGGCAGCATTTACAATATACTTTATACAATGAGTAATAAGGTTGCTTTACTTAACATTCTATTTATTTACATTCCCAAAAACACCGACCGCGGCGAAGGCGGGTTATGTCAAAGGAAAAGCCAAACCAACCATACAACGGCGATAGCATATAACAACATACTTTAGGTGTAGTTGTAATAAGGTCTATTTTAACTTTTTTTATAGTTTTTATTTAGCTGACGCTGTCACAAATGATACTGAATGCTTTTTATTAATATGTATGTACCGATATACCGCTTAAATTCGCGAATAAAGAAATCTTTAGCCGCGAATACAGGAATTGGGTCGCATTTTTTTAATCCGCGAATAGTGTAAACGCGAATGAAGGACGCGCGAATAAGAAGCTTTTACTGTATAATAATAGTGTCAGATTTCGGCATATTTTAGTCTAGACATATGTTTTACTTTAAATTAATCTGTTGTTTTATAACCCCCTTCCCCCACATGAGATTCGGCTTGACCCCGCCCGATCCCCTAACGTAACAAGTATTGTTCTGTATCAGACGAGTACTGGTCGCTGCACCCCGAGCTGCAAGACATCCCCATCTACTACGCGTCGTCGCTCGCCAAGAAGTGTATGGCCGTCTACCAGACGTACGTGAACGCGATGAACGACCGCATCCGGCGGCAGATCGCGGTCAACAACCCCTTCGTCTTCCGGCACATCTCCAACCTGAAGGTACGCTTATTCAATAAAAACTACGGGTCACTCACGTCTGATTTGAATCTCTCGCGTTGCGAGTGCGAGGCGCGTCACCGACCGAGAGTTACGTTTGCGCTGCTCCTTTGAAAGTGACCGCCGAATGCGGTTGAAACTATAGTCGGATTTTCAACTCAAAATAGATGTGAGTGACCCGTAGTTTTTATTTTAAAATGTGTGAAAAATTGAAGTGCCACTTTTTTGTTACTAGCTGCGGCCCGCGGTGTTACCCGATGTTTTACATAAGTTAGGTATATCAAAGGAAATATTATTTTTGGGATAAAAATTAAATTAGCCTATGTGTTAATAAGTGGTGTCAGCTACCTCCATACCAAATATCATCAAAATCGGTTTAGCCGTTTGAGCGTCAAAAAGTAACAAACATACAAACACACTCACAAACTTTCGCCTTTATAATATTAGTGTGACTACTAGTGACATCTGATGTGTAGAATTTGTAACTAGCGCCATCTAGTGTTGAACCGTCAACAACTATTTTATTTTTAAACGGCGGATATTTAAAATTTATTACTTTTGAAATACATACGCGTAGGCGTTATTTTATTTGTCTTATCACAAATTGCTAAATGATTTCTACTATTCACTGATAAGACACTATCGTCATTTTTTTAACTGTGTGAAAATTTCACAAAGTTAAAAACATCAATCATGACACTAGTAATTTTCTTTGGTAATTTAAATAAAGTTTAGCCAAAATCAAACAGCAAAAAAAAATCTTTGACCTTTTGAAAACATTTTATTCTATCGCATTTTGCTCGCCGATAGCAAAAACATCAAGTTCTGGTTTGACTTTATCGTACAAATGAGGGAAAGCGCCTTCAGCTTTGTACTTCTTTCTAACGGCTTCGTACAACGACAGATCAAACATAACCTCAAACTCTTCCCGCGTCATGAAAATATCCGCATAAAGGAATGAATAACCACCGACATCTCTTGTAAATTCTTCCATCTTTCTCATAGCCGCAACTGGATTGTATGGTTTCTTCTCTTTCACTCTCCCTGGCACGCCATAAACGCCCAAATCATTATACATTGCGTAGTTAGTCCCCGGGACTAGGTATTTCGAAGCTGGACGCTTCAACTGACCAGACATTGGACCGTGATCAATAATTTTACACGGATACACTAATAAGGGAAATTTTTCGAATAATTTGCTAGCGATCTCAATTTGATTTTCCAATTCGGCGATTGGAAGAACGATATCTTGAAAAACTTGTTTCGTAAAAGTGTATGCCCGAACTCCAGGCGTCGTCGTGAACTTTAGAAATGCGGGTTTTGGGGGTAGCAACCATCCGAAGAAGTATCTAAATAGTGTGTCATTTCCAAATGTTAGCATATCTTCAACAACCCAAAAAATGGCTCTGTTATGTCTTAAAAGATAGTCCCTTAAAGGTATCAGTTCCACCGATTCTCCTTTAGATAGGAAAGTTTCAACATGCTTGTAAAACCAAGGCTTGTACCATCTAGAGCAATGATTTACGGTGATATTTGAATCGTAATCAGAATAATCCCCGGTCATGATAACTGCCTCGTCCTTGCTGAAGATCGTCCCTTCGATATAGTCTGGGAATTCTTTAGGTTTCGTCTCGTAAGTGCCTGATAACTGCCGAATCTGGTCACAGTAGTTTTTCTGTCCTTTAACGGGCGTATACTTCATTTTGATGTAGGGCTTGATCTTGACTAACCTTAGTGTCAAAGCGACTAGGAAGCCCAGGCTGCCGTGGCTCCAGGGTAACGCTTTGAAGAGATCTGAGTGTTCGTTGTCAGCGGTGGCCGTCACCACGGAACCGTCGCTCAGGACGACTTCGTAGCTCGTGATCGTTTCGTGGTAGAGGCCTTGCTTGTGCGAGTGGGTAGACATTCCCGTGCCGAAAGCTAATCCTGGCAATTGATTAAAAAAGAAAAGTGATTTAAAAATACAATGTAGGTGTTATGACCAAACTTACAACATTAAAAACATATAACTGACCTCCCAGAGTAGCATCGGTGAGCTCTATACAAACAGCGAGAGAATATCCTTTTGGTATGAGATACTCTGTAATATCACCAATAGTCACCATCGGCTCCACTCTCACGGTCATTGCCTCTTCATTTAGTTCCAGGATATCATACAGTGGTATCGGGATCTGAAAGGCAAATCCATTTTGTAAAATGTTTGATTAAGTCTTATGATACACTTCAGTAACTGATCGCTTCTTTAGGTTTCTACAATAAACAGAAGATACCGGACATGCAGAAAGTCTGCACATCACCGCCCTTTCTCATTAAAATGCCCAAAAACCCTATACAATGATTTCTGTCCACATTAATGTTTTATGCTCAGGAGTGAACCTCTGCCGTCTTTGCTGTTTCCTAAGAACTACACAACATAGGAATTATTAAGGGTAAATTGAATATAATTATCTTCTAGAAAGTACTCTATCCAGTCTATTCTTCGCCATACCATCTTTTATACCATTTGGTTAGCGATACAAATGTAGATCTATTTCGTATAAAAAAAGTTTGATTTTTTCGTAAAAGAAAAAACAATAGCATAGTTTGACTCTGTAATGTACTCCACTAGATTTACTCCCTGTTCCGGCCTGGCTTATTGACCCGTCTCAAGTCGAACCTAAACCTACCTGATGATGGAGATGTTTCTGGAAGAAGGTGGTAGACAGTGAGAGCCAGTTTGGTCGAGACGTGCAGAGGAGGCGTCGCTCTTGATCGGGCAGCTTGTTCCATTGTTGCACCTGTGTTGGATATACTAATAAAATTAGAAGTTAACCTAACAAAAATTTTCGAGGCTTAAAATATTTGGAACAACAAAATGCCCGATTGCATAATACCAATTTTCTTAGTGTAAATTTATTTATTTACACATTTAGGTACACAAAACAAAACACTCTCAATAACAACCCTCAATGAACTCTCAATAAATGTAACGCTTGATATGATTTTGAGAGATTTTCACAAGAAAGTATGCGCATCGTTTGTTTGTGTATAAATTACATACTGTGACGTCATTCGAGAAGCCATGACAGTTTGGTTGGTTTTGGTGAGCAAATCTCAGAAAGTTTAAAAATGTAAAATATAGACAATGTTAATGTTGGTTTTTGATTGAAATATTAAAATTTTAGGTAGAATAAACCATAAGATCCGATATAAGCCAGTTTTCCAAAAATGGTCAAGTGCCATATTCTGTAACATACCCTGGCCTGTATCTCCCTGACAGCGTGCTCATGGGAGCGCGGGTCCTTGTTCCGCAGCCACGCGCGGATCCTCAGCAGGAGGGTGAAAGCGAAGCTTGCGGGCAGGCAGAACACCGCCACCACGAGGGACCGGTTGTCTTCCAGCCATCTTATAGCGCGCTCTTTTATGAACCCGGGTAACATGGCTGGAAACAAAATGACGGGATTTTGGCGGAAACGTTAAAGAGACATGTCGTCGCTCTGTTTTATTTCTCTAAAATTGTGTTATTTCGAATGTTAATGGTGTACAAGTATCTATATCAAGCCGTTTAGGCTGTAGGCTGTCATATAGAAACATTGCGAAATGTTAATGGTGTACAAGTATCTATATCAAGCCGTTTAGGCTGTAGGCTGTCATATAGAAACATTGCGAAATGTTAATGGTGTACAAGTATCTATATCAAGCCGTTTAGACTGTAGGCTGTCTTAAAGAAACATACATACCAACATTCATACATACACTCGAAAAACATTACCCTCCTTACGCATTCGGGTAAAAAATGTTTTTAGGGTTCCGTACCTCAAAAGGAAAAAACGGAACCCTTATAGGATCACTTTGTTGTCCGTCTGTCCGTCTTTCAAGACCTTTATCTCGGGAACGCGTGAAGGTATCGAGTTGAAATTAAAACCATATACGCAGATCCATAGTATCTTGCTGCAGAAAGAAAAATCAAATTTCTCAGTTTTCGTAAAAAAAAGTTACAGCCGAATATGTCGTAAAAGATGCACATTTTGACACTTACAGAGGAATCAAAACCTATGGGGTACTTCCCGTTGACTTAGAACTCTGAAATTTGGCAAGAAGCATTGTGTTATAGGAAAATATCCGAAAACTGGACATTTTTATTTTAATCACAAAAAATAGTGTCGTTATGCAAGGAATGAGGGTCGAAATTTTAAAGTGAATTAACCGTATCATGTAGGGTATCATATGAAAGAGCTTAATTAGCATTAATTAAAACAGGTTTTTAAATATTTTTACGATGTATATTTTTCGGTATAAAAAGGAAAAAAAAATATGATTTCCCCCTTTATTTACTAGTTTGTACGGAACCCTCGGTGGGCGAGTCTGACTCGCACTTGTCCGGTTATTTTTTATTCAATTCAATTGGTGTTCGATCAAGTGCATGCATAAGTGTAGGCAAGTGAAATAACGCGGTGAGACGTGTCTTTTCACGTTGTCGCCAAACTCCAAAGAAGCTTACTGTAACGTTATCACCACTTTGCTGAAAGGTGTGGGAATGAGGACTTGATTGTGACTTTTTACTTAACTTTGACTAGTACTAGAAAATACCTTTTTTTTTACACGCGTCTAAATTATTAAATTTCACAAACACCCTTGTGTATTTTATTTTAGAAATTCTTAAAACCTGAAAATACGTGAAACAAAATAGATATTCTCGTTATACAAATAAACAAAAGGTTTGAAGATTCATTTTCTGGCAAAAATATGTTTCATTCATATTTAAATATGCACAGAATCTGCTGGTACACACAAATTGATATGTTTTCGACAATATTCTGGTGTCCGACATCACACATTCATATCCCACAACCAACACAAATAAATCGTATTGAATATTGCACAACATACCTGCGTCTACCGACCGATCTGACGTTTGGATAGTCACTGGCCGGCTTTCTGCACTTCTCACATAAATCTGATTACATTAATGCCACAATCTTATCGATTCCTATTCGTGTTTATATATCACTTAATTCAATACAAAACTATCTAATTGCATCTCCCCATAAAGTAATAATCAAAACACTTGAACTAAAGTCTATGGCTGTGGATGAACATCAAACCGACCATGACCTTGTGTAGACTTGAGTGATATCACTCCGTATTACTCCTAATTAATAATACTGTTGGAAGAATTTGTACTCTATTATCATTGAAATATAGTTTATATTGACGTGACTGTTGTTTATAGGTTGTAAATATCCTGCAAATTATATATTATCAGATATAGTACAGATTCTGTACGTATTGTTATGTTAAAGAGTTTATGTTATTATAATCACAATTAACTTATCAGTTAATACGGTTGCTATGTGTTGCATGTGTTTGGACAAACACCTGGGTTGAGATTATCTATATCGTCTCGTGATAACGAGACACCGAGATAATAAATCATTTACAGTTCAAAATAAATTATTATAATTATAGTTTAAAAAATTGAAAAAAAAACGACTTCAAACTATGCAATTCGTTTACTTGGATGATATTTTTCCAGTTGGTTATAATAACCAAAGCACTGAACCGATTTTCATAAAATTTATATGGGACCACATCTGAAGTATTGTACCATTATACTATTACATATTATTATACCACACCTACCAAACAAAAAAGAAATCATCAAAATAAATTCACAATGGCCGAGTAATCGGTAAATAAACATACAAAAAAACATACAGTCGAATTGAGAACCTCCTCCTTTTTGAAAATCGGTAAAAAATGATTCAGTATATCAACTTGATAAATCTGCTAGGAGGTCCAAAATGCATCTGTCTCTGTATTTCAGCATGTTATAGTGGGCTATATTTTTCATAATATTAATACGACTCTAGCAAAAAAATAACGCTTTTTTGTAAGCTCCAACAACCTTCTTCATAATAAACAAGTTGTTTTAGAATTATTTTCTTAAGAATGCATCTTTATACATATACTTTATAACCTTTTACAGTGATTTTACGCATACTTTCTCATAATAAACGTGAATTCAACTGCGTATCAAGCGTAACGAAATCGTAAGTTATACTGCTAAAACCGCTTTTCTGCAGTTGTTTTTTTTCCTTCAGTAAAGTTCAGTAAGTTTTAGGTAAAAACCGTACTTACCACTAGCCGCCTTTCACAGATCATTAACGCAGTTAACGGCTGCGCTGCTGCGGAACCAATCCGTTTCATATTAGGCAATGTACCAATTGTTTGTTATTTCCAGGGTATAGATCACTTCGAGGACATCGGTCCGTGCGTGATAATGGCGTCCCCCGGCATGATGCAGTCGGGGCTCTCGCGGGAGCTGTTCGAGTCCTGGTGTACCGACCCCAAGAATGGGGTCATCATCGCAGGTCAGTGCCACTACTGAAGGACGTCTCGTCTGGAACAATCACCAGACGAGACGTCCTTCGGGAGTGACGGACTTGTAATTGAATAATTATCAATAAAATATGTCTATGACGTCTGCGCTACTCCTTTTGAAAAATACCGCCGTATGCGGTTGAAACTATAGTCTGAGATTTCGTCTCAAAAATAAACGTGAGTAACTCGTAAGATAATTTAAAGTTGTGTAACAACCACGTTAGTATCCACAGTATTTATGTTTTATGTTGGGCAGGTTATTGTGTGGAAGGGACGCTAGCCAAGACGATCCTCTCGGAGCCGGATGAGATAACCACTATGTCTGGACAGAAGCTGCCGCTCAAGATGTCCGTGGACTACATCTCGTTCTCGGCGCACACGGACTACCAGCAGACCAGCGAGTTCATCAACATACTCAAACCGCCGCACATCGTGAGTACATTTAGAGGCGTTCGTTTCAGCACCCCTGTTCACAAGCGTTCTCGGCTCGGAAAATATATCACCATCTCTGTCATTCTGTATGGAAATGACAGAGATGGTGATATGGTTTCCGACCCGATGTATAAATATTTGTTTTCCGTGTGGTTTATTGAGTTTGAAGATCAAATATTATCAATCTGGATGAAATATAAGATTAGTGAAACCTATCGCAGTAAGAAGCATGTACAAGATTAGTGAAACCTATCACAGTAAGAAGCATGTACAAGATTAGTGAAACCTATCACAGTAAGAAGCATGTACAAGATTAGTGAAACCTATCACAGTAAGAAGCATGTACAAGATTAGTGAAACCTATCACAGTAAGAAGCATGTACAAGATTAGTGAAACCTATCACAGTAAGAAGCATGTACAAGATTTTATAATTATTGAACTTTTTTCATCGCCACGTAGGTAGCTGAAACTATTAGGCGCAAATACAAAATATTTAAATTAATTACTAAGAAAATCCTCAAACACAAAAAAGAACTCGTGTTAAACGTATTCTCGTTTTAGGTATTAGTTCACGGAGAACAGAACGAGATGTCCCGCCTCAAAGCAGCTCTACAGAGGGAGCACAGAGGGAAGCTGGCCATACACACGCCGCGCAACACGCAGCTGCTGGCGCTCACCTTCCGAGGGGACAAGACTGCTAAGGTACGGAGGAAACATTGGGTGACCTTAAATGCCTATTAGTATTTTTTTTTATATTAATCAAATCAATTAAATTAGTAGGGCAGTAACTAAGAAATGATTTTATGTAACTTTCCAGGTAATGGGCTCCCTTGCGATGGAACCGCCGACTCCAGGCATGCACCTCCAGGGTATCCTGGTGAAGAGGAACTTCAACTATCATATACTGGCGCCCGAGGATCTCAATAGTAAGTCGGAAATGCTGCATATTAAAGATTTAAGAG
This sequence comes from Lycia hirtaria, assembly GCA_947563715.1. Classification (NCBI taxonomy): domain Eukaryota; kingdom Metazoa; phylum Arthropoda; class Insecta; order Lepidoptera; family Geometridae; genus Lycia; species Lycia hirtaria. Next base: position 891,437 of record OX387384.1, on the reverse strand, counting down.
TTCGTAGTTCGACCATCGTCCGTCCAACTCACGCATACCCACATTTTTGTAAAAATGACTGATTCGACTTAGAAAAATCGTTTCTAAAACGTCGTCGTTTATAAAACTAGAAAACAACATCACAGATATTCAACAAAAAAAATAATTTGTGCCAGTTTTTTTTTTTTTTTTTTTGTAATAGTATTAATATATCTTTCGCAAGAATAAAACAATGCTTCTTTTCCGTAATCTCCAACGAACTTTTTCGTAATAAACAAGTGATTTTACTTGGTGATTCCGGCAGCCTAGTGGTGAGACCGTCTGAATTGCGATCCGCAGGTCCTGGGTTCGAATCCCACGGCACGCACCTCTGTCTTTTCGAAGTTATGTGCGTATTGTTGATTGCCGCCAACTTCCAACGGTGAAGGAAAACATCGTAAGGAAACCTACATGTCTGAGAGTTCTCAATGATCTTGAAGATGTGTGAAGTCTGCCAACGCTGTGCGCACTTGGCCAGCGTGGCAGACTATGGCCTAACCCTTCTCACAATGAGAAGATGGCCTGTTCCCAGCAGTGGGACAGTTTGTACAAACAGGGCTGATAAAAAAAAAGTGATTTTACTAGAATTATTCTACAGCGTATCAAGCGTAACGGAGTCGTAAGTAAGACTGCAAAAATTGCTTTTATGCAGTCGGGTATTTTGTTTTTCTTTTAATATAGATAGTTGTTGTTCAGAATACACGGAGTTAAGTCAGTCGGAAGTGACCCAGCGGCAGTCGATCCAGTACAGCGGGTCCGCGGCGCTGCTGCGGCACGTGGTGATGCAGCTCGCGGGCAACATCGTGTTCCTGAGCGAGACGCGCTGGCGGCTCTACGGCTGCGTCGACCTCACGCTCGACAACGACTGCATCCTCTTGGAGGTATTCACCTCCTGGCCGCTATTCAGTTAACCAACACCTCTCCCTAACTGAACCACACGTGAACCGTTTCCCGTCGGACGCCATTTTTTTTTTTGACTGTCACTTTTATGTCTTAGTTGACATATTTGAAGAAATAAAACTTGTGTCGTAGGTACTGCGTGCCCTTCAGTGATAGTTTACTGCATTGTGTGTAGTCTGTTAAGAAACTGTCCGAAAAAAATTCATTTCCTGTGAGATAAACTAAACAATAACAATGTAATCGCTTAATCGCGTTTTACCTTGAATGTACTGGATCGATATGGAGTTTATAAGAGACATTTCGTTCATGGCACGTTCATTTCGTACACAACGTTTCATGGCAGGTTAAACGAACTTACCAGGTGAAGTTTGACTACAATTATGCAACAAGACTTATTCGGTGCGGTTTATTGTTTACATGTCGTTGCGGGCAGGCGTCCACTAATTAAGTTGTATGTTTTATAGAACCTAATTATTAATATCATAAAAGCGAATGTAACTCTGTCTGTCTCTCTGTCAGTTTGTTACCTCTTCACGGCTGAACGACTGAACCAATCGATATGAAATTTGGCACAGATATTTTTTTGGACCTTGAGAAGGACATATACTATATTTTATCATCATCATCACCGCTCTTCATCACAATGCCAGTGAAACTGCGAGGCGCAACTAGTATACATATAAACAACCATGCTCAGCAGAAATGTTTGCCCTGGGTGGGGATCGAACCAACGCCCTACAGGTCAGAAGGTAGACGTATCTCTGAGCCATGAGACATGTCAGGCCTGACTAGTAGTGAGATTTCTTAAAGGTATTTTACTGTATATAATGGGAGCCATTCCAAATATGTAGTTTGTAATGAGTGTCGTGTCGTGTCGTGTGCAGTGGAGCGCGGCGCCGGTGTCGGACATGTTCGCGGACGCGCTGGTGGCGGGCATCCTGTCGGCGGCGGCGCTGCCCGCGCCCAAGCACCTGCCGCTCGCGCCCAAGCTCGACCGGATGCACTTCAAGGTACTCTTCGCACTACTTTTACTCGACCGCCGCCGTAACATGCTTCTACCATTGAACACCGACGCGCCTCATCTTCAGCGACGGCGTGCCCGAGGATGGAGCTCGGCGATCTTAAAATAATTGTTGTGTGAAAATATCCTCAGATATCTATTTATTTATATTGTGTATGTGTGTATGTCAGGAGTGCGTGATCGAGATGCTGCAGGAGATGTACGGCGAGGAGTCCGTGCCCAAGATGTTCAAGGGGGACAAGCTGCACGTGACCGTCGACAACAAGCGTGCAGACATCGACCTGCTCAACATGGTATACTATACACACACACACACACACACATACACACACACATACACACACACACACAAAACATGCAGTTTGGATATTCGATATTTTTTTGTGTTTTAAACCCGGTATTTTTAAGTATTTTTTTATATAGAACTAGCTGAAGTGATGATGATAAAATATAGTCTATGTCCTTCTCCAGGTCCTAAAGAACCTCTGTGCCAAATTTCATAACGCTATGGTCATAACGAGATAGATAAATTTCATTAGGATATAGTTAGGATAGCTTTACGTTTGACCACCAGCACACCTGATGGAAATGCTGTGGCCGAAGATGAAGCACGTAGACCTAGTAGATACTTATTCACTCTACCTATAAGAGATTAAAAGTGTCCACTGCGCTATTTTTTCCAATTAATATGATTTACCATTAAATCATATTTATTGAAAATGTTAACCACAACTTCATTGTAAAACTTATACTCTTTTCGACCATCATTAATAAAATCTCTCTTATATGGAAATCGAACCGTCTTAATAATGTACGGTCGCCAGTAAAGCTACATTTACACTGAAGCGGAAATAAGCATGAAGACCAATCACAATACTCGACATTTTCACGCGGAGATTTCTCGCATTGTGATTGGTGAATTGATCCGCTCCGTTCCGCTTCAGGGGAGACGCAGGTTAACATTGAAGTGACTTACTCCTCAGGAGGTGATGTGCCCGGAGGACGAGGCGCTGGAGAGGAGCGTCCACTCCGCCATCAGCAAGCTGTACGCCGCGCTCGCGCCGGTCAAGACTTCCTCCCTCCCCGCGCGCACGTGACGCACTACCACTAGCGTACGGAACACTAGCGCGGGGGATATGTTGTTCCGTCTCGGAGGTTATTTTAAGGGTGTGAGGGATGCGGAGTGCGACGGGGAGGACCACACCCACTCGCGGTCTACTTAAATAATTTATTCATAACATGTCAACATAACTTACATGTCAAATATAAAAAAATTACACTGAAATATTTCAATTAGGTGATTTAAAAAATCCTTACTTACGTTGTTCACTAGGTGGCGCTCCAAGCTTTTCAATTGGCAAGTCTAACAACTTGTGTTGACTGCGTTCCGAAACGTTTATTCCATTATGTTATTCATAACATAATGGAATAAACGTTTCGGAACGCATCAATCAATCAAACTTAAGAAAAATAAATGATAAAAACTTCAGAATATATATTATTTTTAAAGACAGAAATTCGCAGTAACAATGTTTTTAACGTTTGCGCGATTGTCACTCATTTAAATTAAACAACTTTTAACGAAATTTAGGTCATAAAATTATGTAAAATATACGCTATTAATCCGTTTAAAGTTGTTTAATTTCAATTTGCAGTTAACATATTTTTATTATGTAATAATATAATAATGTGAATTTTAAACATTAATCAATCAATCAATAACACTTTATAGACACCACTCAAGGTAATAAAATAAACAATAAAGGTACACATAGAATTAGAATTACCGCCTTAGTAATGTTTTTTTATAAACGCTGAATAAGCGCATTAAAATTGAAATTTGTTCCGTCTGACAGAAAGTGACAAGTCCTTATTCAGTGAATAAGATTTTAACCTGCGTTTATTAGTAAGACGGGTAATGTTTGGATTGCGTTCCAAACATTCAACACATACAGAGTTTTGTACGTAGTGCCATCTATCGGTAATTTCGCAGTTTTTTTTTTAAAGTCCTCATTATGAAATATTTACCAAGCCAGGATTTGTTCTTTTTTATACAATATACCTAGATTTTATTATTAGAGTTTTACGCTTAACCGTCAACTCACCTGATGTTAAGCGATGTTGTTCAATAGTTCCATCAGCCAGTACACATCCAATAGGTGTGAGGAAACAAGCTGATTTAAATAAATTAGTAGCAGAGTTTCAAGCGACAAATATCGTGTGTCTGCGTCAAAACTCAATATACATTATCAGGTTATCGATTTTCAAAGGTTTTGTGTGATTCGTTTAATGTGATAAGTGTGAAATAATTTAGAATATTTAATAAGTCTAAATTTTGTGTAAGATATTAATAAGATATGAATTACTTATAGGTTTGTAAAAGAATAAAAAAATGAATTTCAATAGAAAGTTTTTTATTATCAAACTTACAATACTATTTACAGTTTAGTTATATTATTTGTAATCGAGTCAACGCACAGCGCTGGTATAACAATTTCTACACAAGAAATTAATTTTATACAACAATTTGATTTTTTACATATCGTTTGTTTACTATTCGAAACGTCTCCAACAAATAAATAATAGTTCCTCTGAAGAAAATTTGTAATCGCTACATAAGGAGATTGGTTTAGGCGTATTCTAACCAATAGCAGACCAGAGCAGAGACAGGGGTCAGGGGGTCAGACAAGTGGCATTCCAATATCGTGAACATCAGTGGAATAGATAGTAAATGTATGGGGTTGACATTAGCTAACGGAATGTCACGTGACGCCACGTCACAGTTCCTTAGCATTTCGGAGCGAAAGCGAAATAAAAACAATTGCCACTTGTCTAAGCAATGCTACAAGTACAGAATGGGAGCCGGTTCGACCGGACTCGGTATTTTGCCGCGAACTAGAAGAAATAAGAGTTACACGATAGAACGAGATGCAAATACGTTTCCTGAGTGGGTCTTTCCCGATTGATATAATCTGGGTGTCTTTAAATCGCGAGTAAATTGTTTTTTTTCTAGGTATCCATCGTAGACCGCAACGTCGCTTAACATCAGGTGAGTTGGCGGTCAAGCGCAAACTTATTTCTACATAAAAAAATAAAATCGGTTCCTTCTATCGGCCAGAGCGCAGTAGATCAATATCAGGCGATTTAGCGGTCAAGCCCATTTCTATTTTCGAATCAAATAACTGCATAGAGGATTAATTGAAGCAGCGTATTTTGCATACTTAATAAACAACTCAACGTCGTAACAAGTGTGAGTGAGCCTTCTATACTTGTGTTATAGAGTATTCTGTGCCGTGACAGTTGAACGTTATTCATTGGAGTTGTTGAAGAGCCCGCGTGGCCAGTGAGCCGGCAGCGCTAGCTCGTGATGAGCCCGCGTGGCCAGTGAGCCGGCAGCGCTAGCTCGTGATGAGCCCGCGTGGCCAGTGAGCCGGCAGCGCTAGCTCGTGATGAGCCCGCGTGGCCAGTGAGCCGGCAACGCTAGCTCGTGATGAGCCCGCGTGGCCAGTGAGCCGGCAGCGCTAGCTCGTCTTGGAGTATCTCTTCCAGAAGCGCTTGACGTCGTCGTGTCCGTGCCGCGTGACGACCATAGTCCGCGAGCGCTCGCTCTGCCAGGTCAGCACGCCCTGCTGCTTCGCGTAGTCGCGCAGCACGACGAAGTCGGCCTGCGACACGCACGCAACACACACTACTTTACAAAAGAGTTTAAAAAACCCGACATAAACAAGTATCCATATTAAAAAGGAAAATAATATTTCCGAATGCAGAAGAGATTTTCATTACGCTTGATATACTGTTGTATATTTTTTTTGTGAGAAAGTATACGCAAAGTCACTTAAATGCGCATTTTTTTGGAATAATGCTAGTAAAATCTCCTATTTATTACTAAATAGTTCGTTGGAGGTTACGAAAAAGCGGAATTTTTTATCCGACTACTTAAGGAGGGTTATGTTTTTTGAATGTAAGTTTGTTGTATGTGTATGTTTCTATATTATCACCTACAGACTAAACGGCTTGATCGATTTTGATGTGCGAGGTGTCGTTAAATTATTTTTGTTATATTACATAATATGTTTGCATGCATTTTATTTACTTGTATTTAGTTTTATTCCTATCTAAAGTCTGCTATCACTGTGTTAACGTCAAATAGGAAGCCCGCGATACTGGTTTTGCTAGTGCGGGGTTCGCAGTGTTTGTAATTAGCGCAAATGGTTTGTTAATAAAGATATTTTTATGATGATGATGATGACCCCACGGACCCACCTGCGACAGGAACTGGTTGTAGACGACCCCCTCCGTGTAAGTGAACCGGTTCCTCTCGCTCTCCCAGAGGCGCACCTGGTCCACTACCGTGGGGGGGAGGGTGGAGGACGCCCGGATGCCGCCCGTCTCAGACTTCAACATCTGGGGGGAGGAACACTAATTTACCGCAACGTCGCTTAACATCGGGCGAGTTGGCGGTCGCTTGACCAAACCTATTACTATATAAAAAAATATCCGCCGACATAACGTAGTCGATTCTTTTCCGTTCACAAGAAAATGGAACTTGAGCAGTCACCAGCGTGTAAAATACCTATGGGTCACGTTAGACAAGCAACTGCTACAGCTAGACATAGAAGACGTCACACTGCTCTTCCTTGGGCCCTGTCTGTGAAGTATGGAGATTGGAACCCTGTCTCTTAAATTACCTACACTCTCCCTGGCGACAGAGCACTATAAATCGGGTGGTGTATTAGGCTTTTTAACCAACTTCCAAAACAAAGGAGGTTCTTAATTCGACTGTATGTTGTGAACTGAATTTGATGATTCTTTAGTAGTTAGTTGTTTGACAGGTATACTTCAGAGGTGGTCCCATATAAAGGTTTATAAAATATATCAACAAAAACACATTCGCAGACAGATCTAACAAGGTTTTAGTCACGGCCTTCCCGAAAATCGATGAATTAAATACTTTGATTAAGAATTTCGGGGGGGGGGGCTCTCCCCCCAGCTACGGCCATGCACAGACGTGCCCAGACGCGGGGTGTTGTGGTTCTCTGGAGCTAGCAGAGGTATATTAAACGGTGTTGCCTCGTTTCTCTCGTATAGTGTAATGGTGTGGCGGTCACCTGCGGGTGCGAGTGCTGGTCCAGGTAGCGTATGATCTGGTCGGCGGTGATGCCCCCGCGCAGCGCCGCGCGCACTGACTCGCGAGTCAGCACACCCACCACCAGGTTCGGAAACCTGCCACATTATATCATTAATCATGGACAGCCCTCATGGCTCACTGGTACTATGACTGCCTTCTGACCTGTACGTCGTGGGTTCGATCTTTTTGGAAATCCATAGGGGAAGCCTATATCCAGCAGTGGACTTCTTGTGGCTGAGATGATCATGAATAATTGAAGAATTCCACTTTCCTATTTTCCTAAATTAGTGTTGTTTCGAATATTAATCGTATAAAAATGGTAAAGTTTGATTCATCACAAGTGTTTAATCAAGTGCGTGAGTGTGAACGAGTGAAATAAAGCGGTGAAACGTGTCTTTTCACGTTGTCGGCAAAACTCAATAAAGGCTTTCAGTAAAGTCACCACCACATTATTGAAGCTGGCCTTGAACTCGAAAATGAGTGTATAGTTAGCTTAGACTGTGACTAGAACATTTATAACTTGTATTCAAGAAACATGAGGAAATCTCAATACATACATTCCACATTCACGTCCATGTTATTGATGCGTTCTGCATAGGAATGGAGTTCTTTGCCGCCATCTCTGTTTTCTGAGAATTATAATCTCGAAATTTTCAAGGTTAGAGTGAATAGATATCTTCTAGATCGACGAGCTCCATCCTCGACCACAACGTCGCTTAACATCAAGCGAGTTGGTGGTCAATCATAGATCTATCTAAGGTTTGCCAGTGTCAAGTTTTTTTTACGCAATAAAAAAAACTTGACACTGGCAAACCTTTAATCGAGTGGGTCCAATACAAAAAAGAAGAAGTCAGCTGACCTGTAGACGAGCTCGGTGAAGAGTCCCAGCAGCGCTACCTGCAGGTTAGTGCAGGTGTAAGCGTACACGCGGTAGTTGGTCTCGGCGATGATGTACCCGCGCGCGGCGTCGCCCGCAGCGTCGCCCGAGGCGTCACCCGCGGCGGGCAGCGACGCGCCCTCCCTCACGCACGCGATGTTCAGCGCGAGACGCGTCGGGTAGAACCGGCCTGCTTTACGCTAACACCACGGGGACACTCACTAAACATACATGGTCGCAGGCTCGAAAACAAAACAACTCTTAATAATATAAGGGGTCGTCCATTAATCATGTGCCGCTTTTGAACAACTTTTTAACCCTCCCTCCCCCCCTGGTGATACGCGATGTTTTAGATTAATAGACTAACTACTACAAAATTATTATTTTTTACACATTGTATTATAAAAAAAAACACCGCAGCGGAGGCAGCAATTGTTACCTCACTATACCCTTCATTCCAAGGCCCACGTGATTGGACGATCCCTAAATATTGTGAAAACTGGCATATTTTGAAGAAAAACAATCTTCGCTATCTCGTAGACACGCGAGTATATACGGCGGAGCTCTTCTTTCCACCGCGCGCTATGCGTCACGCTCCTCACTCAAAGTATTATTTGATCATTTAGCTATAGACCAGCATGATTTTCTTATTGCCTCATTCTCTCACTATGGGAGACTTATGGAAAGTATTCACTCTACGAGTGAAGGAACGCAGCTCTCCCACACAATGCTATCAGTGTGTGAACCTTATGGTCCGTTATCTTACCTTTCTTTGATAGACCAGCCCGAACTCCCTCAAGTGTTGCAGGAACACCAACATGTTGTTGCTCATTCCTTCTGTACTGTAGTCCTGGAACAACAGTTCAGAACATATTATTACAGATGAAACAAGTGCATCTCGCCCACTGATAAAAGCCATAGATTACATATTTTCCACAGTTATTTTGTTTTAGAAACAAAAGTACACAACCGATTTTGGCAAATTTTGGGCCCTATGACTATGGGACCAGTCTGGAAGTATATCCCTTCAAATAAAAAAAAATAATCTAATTCGTTTCATAAATAACAGAGTTCAAATAACAAATATTAAGAGAAAAAAATACAACCGAACTAAGAAGCATTAAATTTATATCCAAAGTTCCCAAATTATCTACATCTACACTAATAATAAAGAGGAAAGATTTGTATTTTTGTATGTTTGATATGAAATCACTCAAAAACTACTGGACCGATTTCAAAAATTCTTTCACCATTAGAATGCTACATTATTCCTGAGTAACATAGGCTATAATGAGTATTAGAAAAAAATAGGGATCCCTACTAAAACTTCAATAATGTAACCCAAGGTGTAAAAAAAATAGCCATAAAATATCTTTCATCGCATACGCTGCGCAAACTATTGATGATAGAACAAAAAAAAATGTTCTAAAATATTAAAGAACATACCAATATCTACAAAAAACATCGCGATAGCATATGTCCAACTATGGTTATTATACCACTATAACTACTTTTTTACATTTAAAAAGTTGATAGAAATGCCGATCAAGTTCAGACCATGTTATCTATACCTTGGTATTAATTCTTATCCAAATAAATTGTTTCATACTCAAGACTATTTCAATACCTGTAGATTACTTTTTGAATTATTCAAATCGGACATTCCATTCAAAAGATAATTGCGAATTTAATAATGTCAATCGAAATGATTGGATTTTCAATTACTACAAATACAGAAGGTAGAGGAAGGCGAGGTACTCGGCGGCGCTGAAGCTGCGCTTCACACTTGGCCACTGCTGGAGACATTACACACGGCCACAGAGGGAGAGCATCATACACGGCGCGCTAGTTACCTTCCCGAGCGTGCTGAAGCTGAGCTGGTAGAGGAAGGCGAGGCACTCGGCGCCGCTGAGGCTGCGCTTCTCCGCCGTGTGCAGGTAGTGCTGCAGGAACAGCCACACCTGCCCACACAGAGACACCAACACTTATATTATCACAATCAGACAAAACTAATTAGCTCAATGTCTCCGTGCACCTCTCCGGGCTAGCAAACCAACAATAATGTCACTTATGTTGTCCATAGGCGACTGTTATCCCTTATCGTCACGGGAGCCAATCTCGACTCTAGGTTTATAACGCGAGATCTCAGATTGGTCGATCTTGAATCTAGGGTTATGTTGCGAGATCTCGGATTGGTCAATCTCGACTCCAGGATTATGACATGAGAAGAGATCTCGGATTGGCCAATCTCGATCTCGGATTTAGCGTAAGTGAATAGATATCTTCTAAATTGACGAGCTCCGTCCTCGGTCACACTGTCGCTTAATATCAGGCTAGTTGCTGGACAATCGGAGATCTAACATAAAAAAAGCATTGGTCAATCTCGGACTCTAGGGTTATGACGCGGAATCTCGATTCGTTGGCTCGAGATTGCATTCCTTAATCACGCTAACCTGCTTAGCCGTGCTCAGAAGTAGGAACTGAAAGCCGGCGCGAGTGATCACCGCTGACCCATCCTCTGCGTCTCTGGGAAAGAGAAGTTTCTTTGTAAGCGGTCAATCGTAGATCTATAAATGTAAAAGAAATGTACTTAAGACCACACGAAAGAAGTAATCAGAAATCAGAAATCAGAAATATTTTTATTGCATTAAACTGTGTACAGATAGGTGTTAGATAATATTTAGTCCAAACAGTTTTACCCATTGCGGGCGTGCAACAATTGAGTAAGTACTCGTAGGAGTATCTATTAATAATAATAACTATACTCTACAAATGCTTTTAAAGTATTACTTAAGCTTATTATTACACAATCTTTGTATTATACTATAATATTTTATTTATTTATTTTATTTTATTTTATTTGGGAAACAAACAGAGTTAATTTAACTTAATGTACTTATAAATATTAGGGTATCTTATCTCTATTTACATGTCTCCGCATACGTTTTACTAAACAAACGGCTGTCCCCAAGCAATATCCATCTATCTATCCTTTGAACGAGCAATTCTTGTATATATATGTATATATATATAATCTGAATATCGGAAACGGCTCCAACGATTTTAATGAAATTTGGTTTTTAGGTAGAATAGGGGACGATAAATCGATTTTACCAGGTTTCATTTTTAGTGAACTCGGGCTTGCTCGTATTTTCAGTCATAAAAAATCCGAGTGGAGCTCGGTCGCCTAGGCACTAAGCACGAATTAAACATATATTGTAAATAACATAACATAAGCATACTTTATGACGTCAAATTCGGATTCGCACCAAGCCAGATTTTGGACATTGCAATTTTAAGTTTGTGAGGGGGTGTGTTAAATAAGTCGAAATCAGGAAAATCATCTAGATGATTAACAAAGTTCGCCGATCTAATAAAGAAAGAATTTTGCCTGTAGTTTGTAGCACTATGATTGATATGAAGATATGCATGACGTCTTAGGCTCCTTGATGGAACTTTCAGACTTATCATAGAAAGAAGATGTGGAGAATCAAGTTGAGATTGAGCTATTTTAATTAGTAATACAATGTCTGCTATCTTACGTCTCTCGCAAAGAGGAAGTATGTGGTGTCTACGACATCTCGATTCATAATCGATATCCCGATTCTTACATTTAAATTGGAGGTATCGCATAAAGCTCTTTTGAATAGACTCTAGTCTGTTAATATAAATCTCGTAATGTGGATTCCAAATTTGTGAGCAGTATTCGAGTATGCTACGCACGAATGAGCAATAAAGAATTTTAATTAATTTGATGCTGTTAAATTGAAAACACGACCTTTTAATGAAGCCCATAGATTTATTAGCCTTTTTAACAATATTTTCGACTTGCTTTTCGTATGTTAGCTTCGAGTCATGGATAACTCCCAAATCACGCACCTCATTTAGTTTCTTTAGGTCCAGTCCCTTTAGTTTGTATGTGAATTCGATCATATTGGATTTGCGAGTAAAAGTTATGGAATGGCATTTTGAGACATTTAGATCCAATTTATTGAGTTGACAATAATTTTCAAATCTGACTAAATCCTCCTGTAAGAGAAGACAATCATCTGTACTTTGAATTCGTTTGAAAATTTTCATGTCATCAGCATATAGGAGAAATTTGGAATATTTAAAACAAGAGCTAATATCGTTGACAAAAAAATTAAACTGTAATGGCCCTAATAAGGATCCTTGGGGAACACCGGAGGGTACGTAATTCCACGAAGCAGAATAGCCATTCAGAACAACTGCCTGAGACCTGTTCTCAATATACGAGGTGAACCATCTAAACAAGTTACCATGAATACCAGCGGAGAAGAGCTTTTTTAAAAGTAAATTGTGATCAATCCGATCAAAAGCTTTACTGTAGTCGGTAAAAATAGAGTCTACCTGTCCGCCAGCGTCCATGCCAGAAGTTATAAAGTCTGTAAATGTCAATAGATTTGAGGTAGTTGAACGATTTCTGAGGAAACCATGTTGTTCTTGGATAAATGAATTAGACAATGCGTTATAAACTTGAGTATGCACCAATCGTTCCAGGAGCTTTGCAAGGATGCATAATTTTGAGATGGGACGATAGTTTTTAACATCATTTTTACTGCCGCTTTTATGAACTGGGGTCACAAAAGCGGATTTCCATATTCTGGGGACGATTCCTTCAATAACAGAGCGCCTAAATAATATTACAACAGGTTTCGTTAGAACGTCTGCACAGTTTTTTAAGAATAGTGGTGTTAATTTATCCGGTCCCGCTCCTTTAGTAAGATCTAGTGATTTGAGGAGTTTATTTACTGCGTCAGGAGTTATTTCTATGTCACTAATTGTGTTAATATGAGAAGAGTCTGGCTGGGGTGGGTTGGGCTGCATAGTTTGACTAGCAGAGGGAGGTAGGAAATTCGACTGAAAATAGCTTGAAAAGAGACGGCATATGTCCTCTCCTGAAGTCGCTGTCTCTCTTTCATAAGTCATAGAGGAAGGAAGAGTGTTTGGACTATTTTTATTATATTTAATAAATGACCAAAAAAGCTTTGGATTATTTTTTATAGATTCTTCACATCTCTTAAGGTAAGATTTATAACACTCTTCTTCCAGTAGTTTGACTCTCTTACGGAGTAATGAAAACGTTTCATAATCTGACATGTTTCCATATCTATGATATTTTTTAAGGAATTTAAATTTTTCTTTTAAAACTTTCTTTAAGGGCGAGCTATACCACGGTGGAAAGGAACTGGAGGTAACTAGTTTAGAGGGTATATATTTATCTATAACTTCATATAATTTATTGTAAAAACAGTCTATAGCATCATCTAGCGGAACACTAAACAGGCAGCAATCCCAATCATACTCATTCAATGACGACCTGATATTAATGTAGTCCCCTGATTCAAAAAAATACTTTTTTCTATTATTTATTTGTAAGTGTTCAAAATTAGTTAAATTTAAAGTAATATTTAAAGATTTGTGATGTGCATCTTCGGGCACTAAAGGGTCAGTACAAGAGGATATTAATAGGTTTTCATTACATAATATTAAGTCTAATAACCTTCCATTAACATTGTAGCAGAGATTAAATTGAGTTAGATTGCATTCTGCTAATGTATCAAAAAAATAGGTTTGTATTTCACCCACAGTACCGTGGTTTTGTAGCTGACCTGCACAATCAGGTATCCACTGTATATTACTGAGATTGAAGTCTCCCATAATTATATATATATCATTCGGAGATGAGTTTACTATGGTGGATAAGTTGTTAGAAAAATTATTCAATTGTGTATTGAACGAGTTACCTAGTTTTTCGTTGCAAAGATAAATTGTACAAAGATGTATTGACTGAATAGGGTAATGTTTATTTTTATGGGAAACAGTAACCCATATGTCTTCCGCAGATGAAGACCACTCCGGACGATGGACCGCCATAAGATCTCGACGTATCGCTAGTAATACTCCCCCGCCATACTTTTCATGCGTAGCTGCATAATTTCTATCCCTACGCCAAACAATATACCTGTCATCGAACAACTCACTGTCCCTTACACCACTAAGTAACCAGGTCTCTGTTAGCGAAATAATATCGTATGAGTTAATAAGTACATTTCTTTTGAATAGTTGCGTTTTCGTGCGTAGCCCTCGAGTATTTTGATAATATATATTAAGACTGCTGGTAGCCATTAGTAGTAATTATTAATACATAGCTATTATGAGACAATATGTAGATATCTGTGTGACTTATATTGATTATAAAAGACACGCAGATCCAATTTACGGTTATGAGTAAAAGTTTATAAGGATAATACCTATTCTCCATACAAGTGTGTATAAATACAACAAAACAACATATGTAACTATTTGTGTTTACGAGAGCTATTGATTGTGATAATAAGTGGATAAGTGTATAATTTAATTGCGAGAAACGTAAATATAGGGTAGACATTGCAGGTAAAATATTAAAAACATCATAACTTATTAGTGTGAAATAAATACCGTACTTAGCAAGCCATTCTCGACGTACTACTGCAGAATCGGTGCAACCTAAAATGAGCTTTATAGATGTGCAGTCGCAATCATGTTCGAGCGCTAATCGTGTGAGTTTGTGCAAACTTACTTGCATGAGCAGGTTGACTATCCTCACGGCAACCGCATAGCGATAAGGAGAACAAAAGATACTGGTTTTAGGTGCGTTTCCCAAACTGTCGTACTTAGATTTACACAAAATAATATCACTGATTTCTGATTTCTGATACAATGGAAAATGTTTTATATATGAGAAAGTTAAGAAATTTTTACGAGATCGTTTTCGCCCTTGATAAAAATTATTGGTGAGGTATCTGATCTCCTGGCCATAATTTTACAATGCTTGACCCATATGTACTGGTAGTTTTTCTCCTTAACTAATGCTCTTGCCTTACTAAGAAGAGTCTTGTTGCGCTGCGTTAGATGGTCACTAACGAAGAAGTTTCCCTCAGTACTGAAGCCGAGATTAGTCAAACTAAGGTTCTTGCTTTTGCGTGATGCTGCCACTAATTCTTCTTTAATATAGCGATATATCTTAACTTATCTTATCTATACTATCAGATTGGTTTATTAATTTCTAGTTATTATACATTACTTATGCTAATAAAACATATTTTTTTTTAAACTTATTAATTACAGTCAATCATTGAAATACTACCTACATCTTAGCTTGCTTTATATATTTTGGTTTGGCTTCTTTATTTACAAATATTTTGCAGCACTCTACATTATAATATTATATACAAATCTACATCGTAACTAAGTGTTTTACCTATGCTTACTCCATTATATAATGTCACAGATATTCAATAATATTTTCAGTATTTCTGCAAGGTTATCTATTCTTCCAAGAACTCTTTTATTTTGTAGTAAGCTTTGGAGATGAGCCACGATTTTAAGGCATTTTTAAATTTGGTTTTATTTAATGTTTTTATTTCTGTAGGCAACTTGTTATATATTTTAAGAGCCATAATGTAGGGACTTTTGTGGTACATGCTATTATTAATTTGTGGCATAAAAATGTTATATTTATGTTTATTTCTTAAAATATCTGCACGACTGGATTTAGTTTCAAAAAAATAACTGCTGTGAGATTTGACAAATAAGCTGATTTCATAAATATATACACAAGTGAGGGTAAGAATTTTCTCGTTTTTAAATATATCTCTCAAACTATCCGTATTCTCAAGTTTAAATATTAACCTTAAACATCTTTTTTGTAGGATAAATGTTGATTCGATTTCAACAGAATTGCCCCAAAATATGACTCCATAGCTTAGCTGAGGGTAAACATAGCCATAATAAGTACAAAGAGCAATTTTTTTAGATGTTAAATTACTTATTATGGACAAAATGTAACAACACTGAGATAATCTACAGTTTACTTTATTTATATGTGACTTCCAATTTAAGTGGGTGTCTATATTAACACCCAGAAAATTAGTTTCCTCTACCGTTTTTATTCTGTTTCCTTTAAAGAAGATATTAAGTTTTTGTGGTTGTTGTTTATAATTTCTGAATTGAATTAATTTTGTTTTGTCGATGTTTATATTAAGATTTATATTTTCCAGCCAACTTCCTACTCTACTAAGTGTATTATTTATTGTTGTTTCATATTCATGTACGTTATTATGTCCTGGTATGTATATGGTTGCATCATCTGCGAACATTATACATAACTGTTCTGCTATTTTGGGTAATTCATTTATGTATGGTAGGAATAAAATAGGTCCCAAAATACTACCTTGAGGTACACCTTCGTTCATGGTTTCAGGTTTTGAAATCTCTTGTTCAATAGTTTTAGTAGTTTTATTGTAGACATCAAGTATGACCATTTGTGTTCTTTGAAGGAGGTACGATTGTACTAGTTTTAGGGCAACACCTCTTATACCCACCTGCTCTAATTTATCTAAAAGTGTGTTATGTATTACGCAATCAAAAGCCTTTTTCAAGTCTAAAAATACAGCTGCTCCCGTTTTCCTTAAGTTTATGTCATCGCCTAATTTTCTTAACATTTTAAATATTGCAGATGACGTGTTCTTTTCTTTTTGAAATCCGTATTGGTTGTTATTTATTATATTGTTATTTTTAAAGAATGATGCAATCCTGTCATATATAACTTTCTCAAATATTTTTGAGAAACATGGGAGGAGTGATATTGGTCTATAGTTGTTTGGGTCACACTTTAGGCCTTTCTTATGTATTGGTTTAATAAGAGCAATTTTAAGATATTCTGGGAAGCAGCCGGTTTCTAGCGATAAATTTATTATATACACTAAAGGTTGAAGGATAATATGTATACTTTTTTTAATGATTTGCATCGATATTTTATCATACCCAGTAGTTTTTTTATTTTTGAAACTATTCACAATTTTTAGTAACTCTGAATTGTCTACCGGTGCTAGAAATATAGATTTATGATTTCGCTGATTGTCTGATTTATTAGTATTTTTTGTAGACAGGTTACATGAGTTCTTATTTGGATTAGTGAAGTGTTTAACCAAAAAATTTGAGATAATAGTAGGATTATTTATTTCTTCGTTATTTATTTTTAATGAATCAATTGTCGTTCGTATGTAATTAGTTGCAGTAGTGTGTTGCTTAATTAGACCCCATGTGGCTTTAGTTTTATTTGTACTTCTATTTATATATCGTATGTTAGCTACCTTCTTTGAAGTCCTTATAATCTTTTTAAGTATATTAGAATATTTTTTGTAGCTATTAACATATTTATCACCATTAGTTGAAATAGTTTTCAGGTACATTTTCCTCTTTTTTTGACTGGCTACTACGATTCCTTTGGTCTTCCAGTTAGGTTTTTGTTTATATGACATTTTTATTTTTTCTAAGGGAATACATAATTCGAATATTAAAGTAAACATTTCCATAAATTTATTAAAAGCCACATTAGCGTCTTTTTGCTCATATATTTCAGAAAATTGAATTTGAGACATGTATTTCAGAAATATATCTACATATTTGTCAATATTTCTTCTTTCTACGTACCAATACCTTTCGCTGTAGCTCATATTTGTCTTAATTTTTATTTTCAATGCTGTATGATCAGATATTCCCACATTTAATATTTCAGCTTCATATTTTTTTAAATTTGTTAGTATATTATCTATGCATGTTTGACTATGAGAAGTGTACCTAGTAGGATTAGTAAACGTAGGATGCAAATTAAAAGATTGTATAGTTGTTAAAAATAATTCAGATCTTCTATTTTTTTCTAAGATATTGATGTTATAATCTCCTAATATTAAAACCTTTTTTAAATTATTTCTATTTCTCATTAACTTAATTAACAACATCTCAAGTGTATGTATAAAAAGGTTAAAGTTACCTTTAGGTGCTCTATATAAACATATTATTATGATTTTGAGTTCAGGCACAAAAATACCGCAACTCTCGAAGTGAGATTCAATAGCCATATCTGAAACCCAATCTAGTTTCGAATAATTTATGTTAGGCTTTACAAATATAGCAACTCCGCCTTGTTTTTTATATTTTCGTGAGTAGTGGGTCGCTTTTTGGTAGCCATCCAGTTGAGAGATATCAACTTGTTCGTCATATAAGTGTGTTTCCGAGTAGCAGCAAATGTCAAATTTGTGTTCATCATTTAGTAGTTCTAATTGGCTTATTTTGGATTTTAGACTTC
Source organism: Lycia hirtaria (assembly GCA_947563715.1). Lineage (NCBI taxonomy): Eukaryota > Metazoa > Arthropoda > Insecta > Lepidoptera > Geometridae > Lycia > Lycia hirtaria. The sequence continues at coordinate 873,340 of OX387384.1, read as the reverse complement.
GAACGTTTAAGTGCATTATGTTTATAAAATGTTTTGAATCATGAGGCGAATTAAGTAAGTTTTGCGACTTATTTGTTACTTCAGTCTCGAAAAAACTGATTTTGTGTAGATGTTTTGGTATTTAATGTATACCTTTCAGTGTTTGATTTTTGGAAATAAAAGGGTATAGTCCCTCGCTTAGGCAGTTGATTGTTATCTATTGGATTCGTGGTTACTTGTATGTTTTCTTTTATTTTCCTGAAATAGTATGGTATAGTTCCTGTAATATAAGTAAGTTTGCTATTTGTGTCACACTGTTTTCTAGTAGATTTAGTAATATTTTTCCCCAGAAAATTGTTTTTGTAATCGTGTGTGTTGATTATGTCATTGACTAGTTTGCAGAAGTGTTTTTGATTGCGACCAGTTTTTGAATACACCTGTAAATAATGACAGTTTTTGAAATTGTTTGAGATTGCTTTTAAATTTTCATTAAGTTTGTGCTCGTTTAAATATGGATTGTGGGAAATAGTCGTTAATATGACATGTAATTTATTAAATCTTTTTAGAAATGCACAAATTTCTATCATTAGTTTTATAGGGTTAGTATCATTGGAGCCTAGTGATAAGATTATCCAGTCATCATCTCCAAAGTTTTTTTCGTCTATATTTACATTTTTAAGGATATAATCAGCCGGTGCATTCGGATAGCTGTATGTGGTTGTTTCATATTCCTTTGTGTTAATGTGATTTCCTCGTTGTTGGATAACTTTATGAGTTAGATCTACGCAGCTTTGATCACCAATTATTATTATCTTAGGTTTTTTTCCGATACTTCCCAAGGTTTTTTTATTTTGTTGTAATATTGGTGACTGTCTACTCTTGATTTGGGTTTTATTCACAGTATCTAGTTCGGCAATTTTTTGATTACTTGTTTGATTGTCTTCGTTCTTGTTAATGTTCTTTTTTTTTTAGTTAAGTTTTCAATACCTTTTTCTTTATATTTAGCTAATAAGCTACCATTTCCATCCACTGAATTATTAGAATTTAACCTTCTCCTCTTTCTTTTTACAACTTTTTCAAAATTTCCTTCTGTGTCTTTAGGTATTGGAGTAGAGGTTTCTCTTATGAGATAAAAGCTGTTGCTACGCAAATAGGAGTCATCATTATTGGTATTTGTTTCAGATGTTTCCTGTTTTCGGTTTTCTTTGAGTAAGTCCAATTTTTGTTTTAGATCGTTGTTTTCTAGCATAAGTATGTTAATTTTTTCTGTGGCCTTAGCAAGCTGTTCAGTAATTTCTCTTAGTTCATGTTTGAGGGTTCTTTCAGTATCGTTCACGGCAGTTATGTTAAGTTGCGTACAGTTGGTGCATAACGTTTCATTTAATAGGCTGCTGGTATCATCTATAGTATCAGTAATATCTAATGATAATTTTCCTCTAGGTTTTCTCTTAGTAATATTATTAGCATCAGCATCGCAATGAAAATGAACACCGACTGGAGTGTTAGTATTGTCTTTTCGTGTCTTTTTGGTGAGACATGGGGCACATGTCCAAGCGAGTTTGTGCTCTCGAGTCATTCTAAGGAATCTTACCTCTGAAACCTTTCCACAGATCAAATCATAAATGACTTCACATTTCGCACATTTCATATATTCACGATTCGTTATTTTTGCTTGACAGCCTCCGCAACTCAGTATTGGAAGTGATCTATCCATTACTGTATTTCTATATAATACAATGTTTAATATGAAATTAGTACCATGAAGAATAGGTCCAATTTGCTCGAACTCCACGTATAATGATATCTCTATTTACGTATATATTTTATAATATATTTCCAATCAATTTTGGTATCAATGTACTGATTCTGCGGTATACTGCGAAATTTTTTCTATGTACTGTCTTCTCAGTATATGATAATCTCAACAGTGATGTTATCAATGTACTGATAGCTTATTATACGAATTTGTTTACACGTACTGTCTTTTCAATATATTATTTTAAAAAAGCTGCAAAGTCTCCGAGTAGTTGAGTTGTCACTTTTGAATTATTTGATGAAGATGGCGCTAGTAGTTCCGTTTCGTATTATAATGTTATTTAAATGTATAGCAATTTCTGAGATTGTAGATATTACTATTCCAGTTACCAATGAATATAAAAATCACTATGTAGTCACATTATGTCATTAGACATTTTCAATGCAAGTATATAAGCTCTGTTTGGATAAATTCAAACTTTTGTAACGGTCACTCAGTTTTAATTGAAAATTTGTTATTTCACAGTTTTTGCGAAGTTTTATAACCTAAGAAAGTTCACAGAGCTTAATAATCACTGTTTTCACTTTATGATATGCACTATTATTCTTTTTTGTAAAGAAAACTATTTATTTTTATTTTACAATCGAGATGTACGCGTGTGTTGCGTGCGCGCGCGTCGTTAGAAGTGAAAACTTCATCAAGGCGACGTTAATAGTACGAAATACAGCAGTGATGCGTTGACTATATCTCCCCTTAGTCGACTCAAGCCGACTTTACCCGAACGAGTGGTACATAGAGTGTCACGGTTTAGTTTCATTTAATACCCTCAAACTGAGATGCGACCACTGACTATCAAAAACAATTCATATCGCTGAACAAAAACCGGACAAGTGCAAGTCAGACTCGCCCACAGAGGGTTCCGTACAAACTAGTAGATAAAAGGGGGGAAATCATATTTTTTTTTAATATATTTTCCCTCATAAACCGAAAAATATACATCGTAAAAATATTTAAAAACCTGTTTTAGCTTATGCCACTGAAGCTCTTTCATATGATACCCCACATGATATGGTTAATTCACTTTAAAATTTGGACCTTCATTCCTTGCATAAAGACACTATTTTTTTGTGATTAAATTAAAAATGTCCAGTTTTCGGATGTTTTCCTATATGTGTACTCTAACACAATGCTTCTGCCAAATTTCATTGTTCTAGGTCAACGGGAAGTACCTGCCCCATAGGTTTGATTCCCTTGCGAGTGTCGAAATGTCCGTTTTTAGGGTTCCGTACCCAAAGGGTAAAAACGGGACCCTATTACTAAGACTTCGCTGTCTGTCTGTCTGTCTGTCTGTCTCCAGGCTGTATCTCATAAACCGTGATAGCTAGAAAGCTGAAATTTTCACAAATGATGTATTTCCGTTGCCGCTATAACAACAAATACTAAAAATAAAAAAATAAAAAATATTAAGGGGGGTCCCCATACAATAAACGTGTTTTTTTCGTATTTTTTTGCTCAATATTAAAAACGGTAACAGGTAGACGCTTCAAATTTTCACAGAATATTAACTTGTATATTACCTTTCAAAATAAATAATTAAATAACAATAAAGTAAATATTAAAGGGGGGCTCCCATACAACAAACGTAATTTTTAAGCAATTTGTACTCGATCTTAATTAACAGGTAGAAACTTGAATATTTGTAAGTAAATATTTAGAAATAACTTTATAACTGTCCAAAGGTGTACCAAGTCAGGAAATTGATTTAAAATAAAACCAGATCTCCGGAACGTATAGACAATTTAATACAGCAAGATCCAAAACGCTTCATACATTCAATGCACATGTCACCATCGCGAGTTAAAAACCGTTCAGCGCCATCTAGTGGAACTTTGGTAACATCTAAACAATATCTAATATGTATGTACGAATATATTTAAACATTTTATTTATGTACTATTTTCATTTCTTATATTATTACTTATTACTTAGACATACCGCCCCCGAAGGACCAGTAGTCCTTCTTTTTACATACAAATTCAATCATCATTAATGGGTAAGGGACAAAGTTTTGTAGTAGGCCGTCGAATCACGGAATTTTTGCATTTTAACGAAACTACTCTAACGATTTTATCCTGACCCGGGTGAACTGCGACTACTCGTCCATAGAGCCACTTAGTGGGTGGTAAGTTATCCTCCTTAACCAGAACAATGTCACCGACTTTTAGTTCGGGAGTAGTATTCTTCCATTTGTATCGCTGAAAAAACTGTGTCAAGTATTCGCGAGACCATCTCTGCCAAAAATGCTGCACCATTCTCTGAGTAAGTTGCCAACGTCGTAAACCGGTCGCTTGAATTCCTTCGTAATTCTGATCAGGAGCCATTACAGGAGCTTCGCCTATTAAGAAATGGCCTGGCGTTAAAGCGTTAGGGTCGTCAGGGTCAGAACTAACCTGACAAATTGGCCGTGAATTCAGGCAGGCCTCAATTTGCGCCAGGACAGTCGCAACTTCCTCGTATGTCAAGGTGGAATCCCCGATCACTCGTCGGAGATGATGCTTGGTGCTCTTTATTCCAGCTTCCCAAAGTCCGCCAAAATTCGGAGCGTGAGGGGGAATAAAGTGCCATTCCGTACTATTGTTTGCCAACGAAGAAGCGACATCATCACTAAAAGAAGACCGCTCGTTAAAAAGCAAGGTACGTAACTCTTTTGAAGCACCAACAAAATTAGTGCCGTTATCGCTCCAAAGGTGAGAACAGCGACCTCGTCTTGCGACAAACCTCTTAAAGGCCGACAAAAACCCTTCCGAACTAAGATCCGACACAGCATCAATATGAACTGCTCGTGTCGCCATACATATGAAAAGGCAAATATAACCTTTATAGGAACGATGGCCTCTTCCTTTAGATACTCTGATATTGATCGGTCCTGCGTAGTCAACGCCTGAGTGCAAAAACGGTTTGTTCGGAGTCACTCTACAAGAAGGTAGCTGGCCCATCAATTGAGTTCTTGTTTTTGCTGCGTTTCTGACGCAACTGATACAGTTGTGAATATGTGATCTGACAGCATTTTTCAGTTTAGTTATCCAATACTTGGAGTGAATATAATTGCATGTTAATTGTTGTCCTCCATGCAAAGTTTTTTCATGTGCATCCGCTATGATAAGTTTAGCTAACGGCGAATCTCCACAAATTATCATGGGATGCTTATTACTATCAGGTAAGTCCGATCTTTCCATTCTACCACCGACTCTCAATATTCCATTTGTATCCAGAAATGGATTTAGCGTTGACAATTTACTTTTGTTACTAATCTTTTTATGTTTCAGGAGGGAGCTGATTTCTTCGTGGAACGAACGACTCTGGTGCTGTCGAACACAACAGATGACAGCATCCTGGATCTCCGTAGCAGTCAGGTAAGTAACGTGTTTATTTTTGTTTCCAGGACTCTTCAATTGCAAGAATCTTCTGCAGTATGCCACGACTCGCACCAGTTTCCTGAGAGAAGAAAATTTAGACCACAGATCCACTTCCGAACCGGTATCTTCTATCGATGTAGCATGAGCCTTTATCACTTTTGCTTCCAGATCCGTTTTAGTATATATGGCTTGAGGCTTCCCATATGGAAGAACGTCATCACGCAGCCATTTTGGACCGTACTTCCACAATTCATTTTCGATAAGCTCAGAGGGTGGAATCCCACGCGACGCACAGTCAGCGGGATTCAGTTTGGACTGTACATATGACCATTGTGTTGAATCTAAACGCGTCAGTATTTCGGATGTACGGTTGGCCACAAATGTTTTCCATTTGCTCGGATGAGCACTTAGCCAAGCCAGGACGATAGAAGAGTCAGTCCATGCGTGCAAATCTGATTTGCTTACATTTAGTACTTCGCCAACTTCCAGCAGTAACTTCGAAACTAGCACAGCTCCGCACAGTTCCAGCCGGGGTATTGAGACTTGCTTTATGGGTGCAACTTTAGTTTTCGCCGTAACCAGGTGCGTATTAACTTTACCACTAGGCGCAATGCAGCGAACGTAAACAACTGCTGCGTAAGCGGCGCTACTCGCATCACTAAACCCATGAAGCTCTACTTGTATATCATTTGTCGTTGTCTGTATCCATCGTGGGATATGAAACTTTACTAACTTAGACAACTCTTCGCGGTAAAGGTTCCATTCTTGTAAAAGATCACCTTGCAGGTTATCATCCCAATCTAGTCCGGTTGTCCAAAGTTTTTGGATAAAAATCTTAGCAGTTATGATGCAAGGAGAAACCCAGCCCAATGGATCATATAAGCGACAGATTTCACTAATAATCTTACGCTTTGTTTGCGGCACAGAAGAATCGGATGACAATTTGACACTGTAGTCAAACTTGTCAGTCCGGCGATTCCACGAAAGACCTAAAACTTTAGTAAGGTCTTCTCCAAATTCTCTGTCCGTCCCCGTGTTCTCCTGGAGCTCTTCTAACATTCCTCTTCGATTGCTAGCCCACTTCTGTAGCCTGAAACCTCCCTTTTCGACTAGTTCATTCATTTGACTATACATTGCGACTGCTTCAATCTCTGATTGGCATCCGGTTAGTAGATCGTCCATGTAAAAGTCCGTTTTGACTCTACTAGCCGCTAACGGGTAGTTTTCTCCTTCATCGATCGCAACTTGTTGAAGAGCTTTGACCGCTAAGTAAGGGGCACAGGAAGTACCAAAGGTGACCGTCAGAAGTCTATAATCACGAATCTCATCTGTAGTGTCTTCTCTCCATACTATCCTTTGGTAGTCTGCGTCTTCTTTAGCGATTCTGATTTGCCGATACATTTTTACGATATCAGCCGTTAAGCACACTGGGTGTAGTCTCCAACGCATGATCGTGTGTCGCAAATCTGGTTGTATAGTAGGGCCTACCATCAACGTTTCATTCAGAGTTAAGTTGCTTGTGGCACTTCTACTTGATGCGTTGAATACCACTCTGGTTTTCGTAGTTGTTTTATCAGTGCGAACTACTGCATGATGTGGCAACCAAACTCTTCCGATGTCTGGCTTACACTCTGAAGCTGGAACTTCCTCCATGTGATCGAGATCAATGTATTCTTTTAGAACCTGAGCATAGTCATCTTTCAGCTTCTCGTTTTTATCTAGTCTTTTTTCTAGACTCATCAGTCTCGTCACCGCTATCGTACGAGTATCTCCATAGTTGGGTGCTACGTTGGGGCGAAAAGGTAATTTTACCACATATCGACCAGACTCATCTCTGCGCGTCGTTTCCTTAAAATACTCTTCACAAGCATGTTCTTCTGGAGTCAAAACCTTAGCTTTGATTGAGCTTGGTTCGGATTCAAGTTCCCAAAACTTTTTTAAGAACTCATTCTCTTCTACCTTCACGTGTAGATTTAGAATTACATTACGACAACTTGGTTCTTGTTCATCATAACCGCCTACCTGACCTGACAACACCCATCCGAGGTATGTATCCTGCGCTATCATAGAACCATTTGGGTTTCGAATCAAACCCTTTTTCAGGATATGACAATACACATCGGAACCTAACAAGATGTCTATCTTATTAGGTGAATTGTATTGTGGATCAGCTAGATTGATGCAACTCAATTCTGCCCAGTTAGGTAATACAAACTTCTTTTCTGGCAGAACTGAAGTTACTGTATTAAGCACATAAGCTTTTATCTGCAATTTGAAAGTGGGATCATGAAGTGACCGTATACTGACCATAACCATCGCCTTCGTGGTTAGATCACTATGACCCCCACCTAAACCAGATATTTTACCTTTAGCTGTAATCTTCTTTAGCCGTAGCAACTGTACAGCTGCTTCCGATATAAACGAAGCTTGAGACCCTTGGTCAAGCAACGCTCTAAATATCAGAGGATATCCATTTTTTAACTCAGCCTTAATTAAGGCTGTGGCTAGTAAGGTCTGGACCTCTCCTGTCACAAAATGGTTAACTATATTAGTGGTCTCATTCGTCTCTGAAGACGATTCCGGGAGATTATACTCATTTCCTGACACTTCAGTAGCTACTGCAACTGTAAGTGGGTTAGATTTACCGTGGAGAAGCGTATGATGTTTTCGATGGCAAATACGACATGTGGTGGTCAAGCGACAAGCCTTACCGGTATGACCGCTGCCCAAGCAATTAAAACAAAGTTTGAGCGACTTTACTATCTCTTGGCGGTTATTTACATCTTCTTTGGCAAACTTATCACAGTAATATAATCTATGTGCTTCATTGCAGTGAGGACAAGATATATTTGAGTTCGTTTTCGCATGCAAGACTTTGGGAGCGTTGTTCTGATTAGGCTTCGATTTATTTTTAGCTGGCTCTATAAACTCTAACGCGCGAAAGCGGGACTCAAGAAATTCCTTAAACAGTTCGAGTGGTGGTAATTCTTCACATGAGATATTGACCTGTAACTCCCATTGTTTCCGCGTTTCGACGTCTAACTTTGAGCTAACAATGTATATAATAATAGTGTCCCATGACGAGACATCTATACCTAAGTTTGACAATTCGTGCATACAATCAGATGTAGTATCGAGAAGTTCTTTTAACGCTTGAGACGATTCACAATTCATAACTCTTTGACCAAAAAGACGCTTTAGAATACAATTCGACATGTAACGTTTATTATCGTATCTCTTTTTTAACATATCCCAACATTTTTGGTAATTAGCTTGCGTAATAGGAATATGTTTGATCACTTGTTCTGCTTCGCCTTTCACTTGGGTTTTAAGATAGTGTAATCTTTGTACGTCATCAAGTGAGCGATTATCATGTACTAATGAGAGAAATAAATCTTTAAATGATGACCATTCCGAATATTTTCCGCTAAAATTAGGGATCGAAATTTGCGGTAATTTAACTATAGACTCATTCCTCGTGTCGGGCGAACCAGAATTAGTGCTTTTACCAGGTCTCATTAACTTAAGACAAGCATTTAATTCTCCTTTGTACACTAAATAAGTTTCATAACCACAATTAAAAACGTCATTTTTTATGTAGCTGCTTTCATCCAAGACTTCTTCATCGTATTTCGATACTATAGATTCATGCTTCTTTGAAAACTTGTCAATTAACTCTTCTAAGCCTTCTAATCTTGCAATAACGTATGGTTCCGAAACTCTGTCTTTAGGTGATTTTTTAAAGTTGGCTCTTCCTCTTTCAATCTGATTTTTCAAATCTTCCATTACTCTGATATCACCTTCCATCTTTAGTTTCGATTACCACAGTCAGCAACTTAGCTAATTTTATCTTCAGCCTTGCGAGATTGATTTTTCAAAGTCTAAAGTGATGCCGATTTTTCTGAGTTCCAACCAAAATGCTCGAAATTTTTCTAAGTGTTTGGGAACACAAATAACTCGCTCAACAATCGGGCATAGGTTCCCCGTCTCGTAAAAATTCGCGAAATTATTCTAAGTCCTGAGCTACACTTTGAAATTTTACAAGTCCATGCACTACTTGAAATTTGCTAAGTCCAAATCACTGAATATTATAACGTTAAAAGTACTCACAGTTTATCCGGCACTTTACCAATTCACTTCCTAAGAACTCCAATATTAATTTAGCGCCTGTTTCCAATTTGCTCCACCAAACATTTGTAGCTGTCGTATAGCTTCTTCGGTAACACGGTGTTCTCTCCAGCTAACACAGTGTTTTTCCCAGTTAACACAGTGTCACAAGCTCGAAATCAGCGCCACCTTGCAAACTCCTCCACAATCCAACTAATTTTTAAACATCAACTCTGGCAGTGTTGTATGTGCGTATCGCACCAAAAAACGTTCCGACTCGTAGGGACCTTGTCCAAAGGTGTACCAAGTCAGGAAATTGATTTAAATAAAACCAGATCTCCGGAACGTATAGACAATTTAATACAGCAAGATCCAAAACGCTTCATACATTCAATGCACATGTCACCATCGCGAGTTAAAAACCGTTCAGCGCCATCTAGTGGAACTTTGGTAACATCTAAACAATATCTAATATGTATGTACGAATATATTTAAACATTTTATTTATGTACTATTTTCATTTCTTATATTATTACTTATTACTTAGACAATAACTTTATTTGCAAAAACAATTTTACATATAAAACACTATTTAAATACATTCAATTTTAACTTAGGTAAAATATAAATTATATGCCTGAACTAGGTATTCCTGTTTGTCAGGCGAGAAGTAGGCAAACAATAATTGTATTATAAAAAATATATTAACTATAAAAATAAATACCTAATCTAATACATAAAAACTCACAAAATGAAAATAATCCGTGCATCTAAACGCGGTGTGGTGGTGGCGCGAGCGCGAGGCGGTTGCTAAGCAACGGCCGCGCGGGTAGCGGGGGAGGTAACATCACGGAGCGAGCCACAGCCGCGCGTATTCGCGCGAGCGTCGTCATGCTGCCCGGATGTGTATCAAAAACCTACCTATAAGTATGCAATTTACTACTTGGAATTTCGTTGATTTCTCGTTATTTTATAAACAGAACTAAACTTTGTAGTATTATAGATGATAGTACGGAACCCTTCGTGCGCGAGCCCGACTCGCACTTGGCCGATTATTTAAGACATATTCGGCTGTAACTTTTTTTATGAAAACTGAGAAATTTGTTTTTTTCTTTCTGCACCAAGAGACTATGGATCTGCGTATATGGTTTTAATTTCAACTCGATACCTTCACGCGTTCCCGAGATAAAGGTCTTGACACCCGATGGACGGACAACAAAGTGATCATATAAGGGTTCCGTTTTTTCCTATTGAGGTACGGAACTCTAAAAACATAGTCGAATTGAGAACCTCCTTCTTTTTGGAAGTTGGTTAAAAATAACAACACTAAACTGGTGCCCAATTTTAGTACAAGCTGTATACTTGTGTAATGATGCCGCCCATGCCCACTATACTGGATTCATGGTACCTGGTCATGAGTCCGGCGTGCAGCAGGATCCTGACGGCGTCAGCGCTGATGCCGTCAGTGTGCGCGCTCCCCACCATGTAGTGCAGCACGCACTCCCAGCGCTCGAGCGCGTACGCATCCAGGAAGGACACATCGCGCGCCTTGCCGTCTGGCTCCAGGGAAGATGACATGCTCCACGGACGACCACTGTCCACACACAAGCACAACACTTATACTCTATGTTACTGTCTTACTAATAATTAAAAACTATAAGCCTTTATTCAAACATGTTATTTAGTAGTTACGTTTAATTTACGTTAATATTATGACGCTGATGAGTAAACATCAACTTGGTCTGTCTGCCCAATTTTGGTAAAGGGCCTCCTACATTTCTTTCCTTTTTTTTTATCTTGTGCTATCCTGGTCCATGTATTTCCTGCTGTTGCTTTTATATCGTCCTGCCATCTTCGAACAAGTATCTCAATTAAGAGAAAAACAAAGTACATACCTAATTTTAGGAGAGCCATTTTTACAGTCTAACTTGATTTCGTTATGCTTGATTTTCTGTTGAGTGGACGTTTTTGTAAGAAAGTATATGCAAATTCGCTGTAAATAGTTATAAATGCGCATTCTTTACAATCATTTAGTGTAATTTCTTATTTTTTATGTGGAACTTTCCTTATTGAAATAAACAATGTCTTTAAGTCCCAAGTGAATTAGATTTTTCTACAGTATGCTCCATCGTAGACCACAATATTGTTTAAAATGGTAAGGTGGTAGTTGTGCTAGTGTAAAAAAAACACTAACCCTCCAAGAAGTGCAATTTTGAGATTCTTCTTAAAGGAGTGAGCCAGCATCCAGCCGGGCATCCCGCCCGGGATCGGAGCCTCCTGCCACACTGACAGCTCTGATAAAGCTTCACATGCTTTGGCTTGCTCTCTGGAAGTACATACAGGGAACTAAACATTGGATCTTGAGTAATCAAGAAAAAATCAGCAAGTAATGACAATCTTAACATTAGCATCTATTGTTTGTTTTTCAGGAAATTGTCTTTTTTAAAGTAAAGAGAAAGGAAAGAGCATTTTGACCTCATTCATGCACAACAATTCCTCAACACTGGCACCTCACGGCACTGCCACATATTCACAGATTTTGCATAGCTATAAACCCCTTACAGCCAGATTATCCTTTTCCTTCCATCCATACACTAGCAAGATGTGAAATATTTTTTCTGTGAGTGTCTTCCCCCACCAAGCTTTTAACAAAGATTGTTTATGAAGGATGTCTATACAAGGAACTCTCTGGGCTAGCAAAGTGTTAACATCATTTGCGTTACCCATAGGTAACAGGCAGTAAGACAGATTGTTTGCACACAGGCATTTTATGTCGAGGTAACATTTTAAACATGTTCAACTTAAGTTAAATCATGTAACTGATTCCGAGGATCTGTAACTTACTTTGCAAATGTCTGGGAGACCCAAGAGGTGACCACAGCTTGGGGAACGGGCTGTTCCACAAACAAAAGTCTTATCACAAAATGTCGAGCCAACTCTGGCAGCTCTCTGAAAAATAACGATATAGTCATTACTATACAGATGCTATGTAGAATAATATAATCATCAGTAGTATTAACAACAACATAACCTAAAAACCACAAATAACAATTTATTAATTCTGACAGTGTGTCTTCCTACCTGTAGACAGCTAAACATATCGTAGGATAGTTGTATAATGTTTCCAGAAATTGGGCCGATCTGCTTTTCAAATATTCATGAAGATCTTTACATTGTAAAGTTGGAGAAGGGTTCAAGTTCATCGATTTAGATTTCGAGGATGAAGCCTCGGACATCTTCGGTTGTACGCAACAGTGAAATGAACATAAATTATATAAGTTCTACTAGCTCTTCTTTCTTCCTTTTCAAATGAAAATCAAATAAATTCAATAAACTCCAACTGTCCAACACAAAAACATAACCAAGCCAAGAGCCAAGACATTGATTGAGAGAGGGGGGGGGGGGGGGATACAGACAGACAGGCAGCGAGGTAGGTCATTGTACTTTTGACTTGAGATTTCTTTGCTTTTGACATTGACATATAAATCAATGTGATAGTGACATAAATGTAGTATATATTTTTTATTTTCATTGCATGATTCTGTCATTTGTCATTTATGTATTAGGAAATAATATCACAGATAAAGTCAAAAACGATTACTTTCAAGTTAAGTCCTAGTCTCTTATTACTCACTACGCTGAAGTACGCTGTCCCTGGCGACAGAGCATAGAAAGGGTGGAGTAATAGGCCTACCGAAAAACGTTAGACGTTAAGCGTTAACGTTTATTTGCATTTTGCACGTTCTCGCCCGTGACATGTTACTAGAATATGACACATTTCATTTGCCATTTAAAGTGAAAAGCATAAAATAAAAAAATGTGCCTAAAAATTGTTTGTTCAGGTTGTTCCAGTGTTCCAGTGCAGGCTTTATAATCTTCCAGTAAACAAAATCACCAAATACGATTGCAATAGTTGCTGCGACGCTTGTCGCATATATTTTCACCCGACTGCCCAAGATGGAGGATACCTACTTATAAAAAAAAGTTTTGCTAGATCGTAACTCTTATAGGTCGTTAAAATAATATTTTCAGTGTTATAACAAATTAACATATTCTCATATTACTGTACCTATATAATATTAATAAAATCATAATATAGATGCCGTACCTATTCAAAAGAATGTTTAAGCCACACCATTTTATAAAATAAACATACGACGAGAAGTTGTTTTTCATCAATTGAAAGACAACTTGTAAATATTTATATTACGTTCATTATAATTTTAAAATACATGAATATAATGTCTTCGATGCCGTTTTAACGGAAAATCTACATTATTGCAAACTTCTCTTAAGTTTACTAATCTTACTTTTACCTTTGCATCTAAGATTATTTAAGTTTTAACCAATGTGAGTAATTCTATGTATTTAAATAATTATATTTCGGTATTTGGTATTCTGAACAGTAATGTATGGAAGTTTATTGTACTTGTCTAGTGAAAAGTATTTTAAACTTAAAGGTTTCATTAAAAAACAAACAATAATGGTAAAACCTTGAGCATTGGCTCGCTGAGAAAAAGAAATACCTTGTTCATAATCCCATACAAATAAAAAAAAAGATATATCCACGCACACCAATGTAAACATGACGCATACGAGTGTAATTTCCCCATCCAATAAAAATACATACATACATGTCTCGCGCACACAGGCACGCGGCGCCAAGCGAGTCGGCTGACGAGTTCCCCGCGCGCGCATTTCATTCTCGTCGGCAGATGGCGGATGCAGTAGCCGCTTGCTTGCCGTCAGTCGCGCATAGACAACTCACCGAGCGTAGTGTGCTTTCGTTTCGCTCAGCACCATTTTGTGTGTATCATTTCGAACGGGACATTGTGTGTTTGTGCTCCGTGGTAAATCATTGTGAACTACGATATAAATACAAAGTTCAGAACGATTTCAAGTGCCGTTTCACTTTCGTCATGCGAGGGATCGATGTGATATCTCGGGCGCCCGTAGAAACCGCGCCTCCGTCATGAGCGAGTGATCGTCGACGTAAAAAAGCGAACACAGGAAACATGTCTGGGCGGACCGCCGACGCGGATGCGAGCGAAGGGTTCCAGTTCGAAATTCGAATGCGGTCATGTCATCGCCTCTCGGATTTCTCATAAGTCACCGTCCAATGTCAAAATCGTGCACGTACCGCGAGCGCCGACCCTCCGGATCGTGCGGAAAATGCAATCGTTGGTAGTTTGGTGGGCGGTGGTGTCGTGTGCCTGGGCGCTGGCTGGCGCCTGCTCGAGCTCCATCTCGAAGCGGCCGGCGCGGCCCGCGCGCCCGCAGCGGCCGCAGGCTGCGCCGCAGCCGCAGCCGCGGCTCAACGTCACCTTCCCGACGTTCAAGTGCGAGCCGCACTACCAGGAGTACTACTGCCTGAACGGCGGCGCGTGCTTCACAGTCATCATTTCGGAGAGCACCATCTACAACTGCGAATGCCGCAGCGGGTTCGTGGGCCCGCGCTGCGAGTTCAAGGACCTGGACGACTCGTACGTGCTGTCCAGCCACCAGCTGATGATGGAGACGGCGTCGATCGCCGGCGGTGCCACCGTGGCCGTGTTCCTCGCCATTCTAGTCTGCTTCGGCGCGTGGGTGCGGCTGCAGCGCGCGCCGGGGGGCAAAGCGCCGCCCGCGCCTCCGGGCGCGGCCGAGCGCGGCCAGGTGCAGCTGGTGGCGGTGGCGGCGCCGCACGGGTCCGTGCGCCTGGCCCCGCTGCCGCCCGCCGACTAGCCGCTTCTCTCTGTACATATAGAACATACAGATTATGTGTAAGTTATGTGGATGGAACGTGAAAATTTTATGTGATAATTATTTTATGAATCATAATTTATTGAGAAGGAATTTATTTTGTAAATATTGTCCAGAACCCCGTGGTTCCCTCTCGGAATGTCAAATTTCAGTCTCCCAGTGTTAGTTTTGGTGGACTGTGATGTAAGATCGGGATCAGTCTGGGCTCAGTGCGTGTTACACCTGTGAGATTGGAGATCAACCATGTACCTAATGCTACTCACTTCTAGTAGAACTGTTATATGTTATACATATTGTTGTTTGTGCTGTATCCTTAGAAATAGGAGAGCCGAGCCTCCTGTATGTGTAGGGAAGGAGCACTCCTCTCTGGTCACTTTGTAAAGTGTAAAGTGTCGTAGAGCGGAGTGGTCAGTCCCGGCACAGGTGGTGTGTGCGGGGGCAGGGCCCGGCCGGCTACACACACTGCATGTTGATATTTGTTACGTAGGAAGACTAGGGAGTGCCATGGGGCCCATCCCCGCACCACCCGCACTCTGCTTTATCGTTGTAGGGAATTAAATAAATGAATATTCCATTCTATTTCTGGATAAAAGAGTGATGATGTATATAATGGAGGTGGGAGGTCGGAGACTATGGCCCGGCGCCCGCACATTCCATCTCGAGGATAGAGAGTACTGGTGTACTGGTGTCAGTATTATTTTGTAATACGAGTGTTAAGCTGCAGCTTTATTTTTAATTTATAACGTATCCCTCTGGGATAGTGCTGTATTATATTTGTTTAAAGGCTGAGTAAGTGCCGTCACATGGATGAGGGCTTCTTTTTGTAAATATAGTAGGTATTTATTACATATTTATAATCGTTTATTTATTGACTGCTTCTCTTAGATAATGCGGATGGTGCGGCATCCAAGCGCCTACTAAGCGGTTAACGATTGTACTCTCATTTCACCCTGCTAAGCATGGCCTCGCGTTATTCTATATTCGATTGTAATCTCATTATGAATCTCTTCTATTATTATCTAATCTATGTAAAAATGGTAAACATTGGATGGTGTATAAATTATGCTCCTCCGCAGTGCAAGTCTGTCCATCGCTCGTCATGTCGCTGTTCATCTAAATGTACAAAATATTCAATAAAATCATTCAATCAGATATACTTAATCAAATTTTCATGAATGGTGACACTGCTGTATCAGTTTTGATGTATCTAAGTCTGCAATTTGCTCTCTGTGTAGTTCTAATGTTTATGTCTATTGTTACTGTCGAGGGGCGCAAAAAAATAGTAAATGTTTATTAGGCTGTGATCAGAGAGATCCGGCGGGAGAGGCGCTGCGCGGCCGCACTGGCTCGGGACTTTGCCCTGACTCTTGCACGGGTGATACTATTGTACTAGAGCAGTCTCAAGCAGCCTCCATGCGCACAAGCATCGTCCCTCCCGACTCTACCCTCAGGAATGGTCGCTCCAGTAGGACGCTCCACTCGCGCCCCGGCGCAGTGGAATCTGTTGTACATTGATTCATTTATGAGATTGTTTATATAAACATTCCAAAGTATTTGTAAAATATTAGGTACCTACAACCCTAATAATTTTGAGTATCTGTTAAGACGCTACTTGTTAATTATACAGTTTTCTATTGATAATATAATTTGTTAAAAGAAAATTATAAGAAACTAAATCCTTAAAAGATATCTTTTATTGATCGCACCCTGTATAGCTGTCCATTGTTAGGTACAGGTAGTGAGGCCGGTATGGAGCGAGGCAGAGCTGCACCTACTTGATAATTAGTATAATCTTGAACTAGTTTAGTGATATAAAGAAAACTCCGTATTTGAGAACAGTGAAGTAGGCTCTACAGCATTAGGCAAGCGGAGCTATTACACTACCCTATTAATCGTGCCCAGCCAGGGACAGCGTAGTTGTAATAAGAGAGGGTCCCGTTCGCCATACTTCCCAGACACTGACCCGATAGACAGGGCCCGAGAAATCTGTACGCCTATAAGCTGCGTCTATCGGTTGTGCAATGGCCGACGTCACAGCGGCCGCCCACTCGGCGGCTCATTTTCGTATACTTGTGCAACGATACCTGTCCGCAATTACAGCTACCTAATCGATACGCAAACTGTGAAATCCTCCGATTAGAGACATGTAACTGCGTGACGCGCGAGTCGACCTGCGCTCGCGTTTCTCGGTAACGAGACCGAAATAAGTAGGTTTTGTTTCATCACGTTTGGAAATCGACAAAAAAATGATGTACGTGATCGGGTCTGTGGCGCGCCGCAGCCGTAAAGGAGCTCGGCGCGCGGCGGCAGGCGAGGGCCTCCATTGAGAGCGTCGTATACCCGGAGCGGGACCGGTCGCCCGCCACCGGCGTCGCAGGCGCAGGGTTCATTGAATGAGTGCCCGTTGCGTTCGTTTGTTGACATTCCCCGAAAACCTGCCCGCCCGGAATAGCCGCGTATCACGCCGCTCCCATAGGATGGACATACAGAAATAGACGCCGCTCGAGCCACATTATAATGCCGTTTTCGGCGGCGATACTACACTCACCTATTTCTTGGGCAGGATGCAGACGGATTACGCCCGTCTGTTCGATTGTAATGTGTAATGTGACGCGTGCGAGCCGCGTTTAGTCATTTCCATCGATTTCCCAAATAGGCGCGGTGTGATTTCATTCATCCGTGAAATTTTCCTTTTGAAATACCTATGTAGTTACCCACTTCGTCCAAAGGAATATTACGAGAAGCCCAATAGGAGTCATCTTTATACGCAAAGTTTTCCAAAGCTATCAAAATTATTATTCATCAATCATCAAATTCAAATAGTAGGTAAAATATCTAAATAGGTAGCTTTAGTAAGCCAATTGTTCATCCCCATGAATCAATATGGTATAGTTCATTCATTAGGAGTCATCCAAAATATCCGATTACCTAAATCTACTTCCGAGAACCTTCCAAGAATTGACAGACAGACGTCTGTTCAGTGGGCGAGCACTTCTAGGCGTGGATCGAGCCGCATAGTGTCTGTCAGCCGACACCCTGAGCCAATAGTCTCTAATGAACATCATCGCCAGCGTTCGATAACCATACAATCGCAAAACGAAAGTATGAGACGCGGACGTCAGCAAAACATTGAATGAAAACTGTCGAGACAATGTACTCCGTAACTACTCTAAAACGGCCAGCTAACGTAGATCCGCCTCGGCGCGCTGCAGTCTCGGAGTCTCCGACGAGAGAGGGGGATGTGAAGCGACCGCGCGGGTCCGGCGCGCCGGTCGTGGGTATAGACGCTGCGTCTGCAGCCCACGCCCGTTCTGTTATGGCCATCGGCCGGTGGTCACCGGTACCAATTAAGATGCCTACGTGCTACATCCCACTTGCCATTGCTTCGCGAAAATCTCCCTGCGACATGTATGGATGCTATGTGCTGGTTAAACGCGATGTTTTTTGCTAAATTGACTGTTTTTTGGGCAAATAACGTTCTATGTCGCTCGCGGTGACTTTATTGCTCTGTTTTTCGTGAAATAAATGAATAACAAGATTTAAGAGGATTATGAATGAGAAAATGAAACCAATGCGCAGGAGGAACATTTTCCTCCTGAAAGATTTAAATTTGAGGGGTGCACAAATTTAATGAAGAGGTCAAATAAATACGTTCCTACCTACCTACCTAAGTATATTATAATGTAAAGATTTTTTCTGTATCTATCTGTTCTATCTGTAGGCTTGCGCTTGGCCGCGAACTCTCCTGTAGGGCTGTTCACAACTTGGCGGATTCAGAATCAGGTCGGAAACTATATCTCTATGGAAACTATATGGTTTCCAAGTTTTCCAGCCCGATTACGAATCTAAATGATTGTGAATAAGGGTTCAAACAAAATATGATAAATGACGTTGCGGTCCATGATGCAGCGCGCTTACCTAGAATAGAGATTCAGATTTTTTATTAGTATTACAAAGTTGGTATAATAAATAAGCACTAGTACCTATGTAACATAATATTATTATGGACCCTTGTCGGCCGGAGCAACAGGAGATTCGGTCAAATTCACAAAGCGATTCACTCGAATTTTTAAAGACTGGTGTGAGGTGTCTTTATGTAGGTAATACGGGTGAATCTATCAAACAAACAAACACTAAAAACTGGAATATGCTGCCTGAGTGTTGCAGTGTGTCCACTCAGGCAGCATATTCCAGTAAAAAAAAAAAAAAATATCGCGTACGATAAAATAATTCAAAGTGGAATTAAAGAATTTCCTTCGTATTTTAATCTACTTTCAAAAAGGAGGAGGTTCTCAATTCGACTGTATGAGAAGCCATTTGTAGGTAAAGCCCTTTATAATTCGTATCACACAATGTTTCTTCGATGTTGGTTATATTTACAAGTAGAAATGATTTAAGTTTGACGTGTGTATCTGTGTCTTTATGCAAGCGTCTTCCAATCAGGTTTTTTTGGAAATCCTTGGGGGAGGCCCAATGACATTATACTTTATCAAAGGCCTATGTCCAGTAGTGGACTGATTTATATTTAGGGGAAGTACCACAAAAAAAACGAAAAAAAAAACAAAAAAAACTACAACTTTCTCGGCACTATTAATATAATACGGCATTATCTATACCAAATTACAGCTTTCTAGTAATTATAATTTTTGAGCAAAGCCACGGACGGACAGACGACAGACAGACGGACATGGCGAAACTATAAGGGTTTCTTGTTTAGAAAAGGAGATTATCAATTTTATTTAATTTTTAAAGACATCGCTCAAACGATACTTCATAAGTCGAATTAGCAATTATTTATTATTATAGGAGATAATTTAGAGTTTAGACGGTTTGCGGCTATTTTAAAATAATTGCTATATTTGCTCAAAGCGCGCAGCTATCTCTCTCGCGCATCACAATTTTTGTAAACATATAAAATCACTGAATAGGGATACTATAAAAATTCAAGATTTTTTTCGGTAAGACCCTATATATATATATAACAATTTTAAAAGAAAAATGTTCTGCAAAGCTGCGCGCTTTTAGTCCAACCTTAATGCAGATCCGTGTGTGCGACTGTGCGACATGTAGTAGAACAGTTTGCAGCGAGTGCGATAAATTTTCCGAGTGGGTAGTTAATATGCCACCATAGAACACTACTCATGCCACCTGTGTCCAAGCTGTAGTGTGCACCAGCGTGCAGCGGCGTCTGAAGCCCATCTTCCAGGCGAGTGCCGCTTCCTGCGCCAGATGGCACGTGCGCTGCGCACGCGCACCACTCTCCCTCTACATACGTTACACACGTTATTGGCGAATGGTGACATTTTGGATGTTTTACCTGACTTGTGAAGGCTTGTTTATCGATTTCAATAAAAGAAAAAAGTTCTCAATTCGGTTGTTGTATTTATGTTTCTTATTCATTTATAAGCCGGATTGGTATAAGTACTCTATTTTATTGCCCAACTGCGTAAGAAGGAAGGTTATGTTTTTCTTGTGTATTTCTATTAAGTGTATGTATATTTGTATGTATGTTTCTATATGATCGCTTACAACCTAAACGGCTTGACCGATTTAGATAAGCGAGGTGTCGTTAGATTCGTGTTCACTTTCAGAATATCATAGGCTATATTTTTTGTGATAATAATTATACATACATCTCTCGCAAAAATAAAAATAAAATGTTTTTTATAACCTCCAAAGAACTTCTTCGTAATAAACAACTGTTTTTACTTAAATTATTCTAAAGAATCCGCATTTATAATCTTTTACACAAACTTTTTCACAAAAAATATACACTCAACAGTGTATCAAGCGTAACGAAATCCTAAGTTACACTGCAAAAACTGCTTTTCTGCAGTCGGTTATTTTGTTTTTCTTTGAACATAGATACTTGTTTTAAAGGATATACTTTCAGCTTAGTCCTATAGAAATTTCATTAAAATCTAGTCTAGTATAGTATCTAGGTCTAGTAGTCTGTTTTTTTAAACAATATAACTGAAAAAGTTAAACCGATGGGGAAGTGCATATTTTATCCCTTGAAATAAAATGCCGCAGTTACATACAGACGCTGTTTCCAACAGATAAAATTATTATTTTTAAAAGGCAGAAACGCTGTATTCGTTCAATGTTTAAACTCAAAAAAGAGATAGTTGTAAGCCCTATTTTTTAAAGTATAAAATTCTTACACTTCCGTGTTTATACATTTTAGAAACGGCCCTTTTTGTAAAAACAAACCGGGAGCGATTCCCCACACTATCTGATACTACTGTAAGAAATAGCCGCGACCAAGACAAACGGCGCGTACATGAAGGAAAGACAGCACTGATGCAAAATCATATGTATGGGTCCTAAAATCTACAATAAGATTCCTAAGTCAATAAGAGACCAGAATAGTAATTTATTTAGAAAAAAGTTGAAGGCATTGTTATTGCAGAAGTGTTATTATTCTATCAATGATTTCATTTGTACGCCTAATCGGCACAACATGATTTTAAGCGACTAAATTTAGTGTAACATCTTTTATGCACTTGTTGTATAAAATTATGCTTATAATTTATATGTATGCAAATAAATTATCTTTATCTTTACCAAATTCATTGAGGTAGCAAACTTAAAAAAAAAATCGAGCGAATTGAGAACGCCTCCTTTTTTTAAGTCTATTGAAAAGTAAGTAGGTATGCCTCTACGTTAGTACCATTTCACGATAAAACGACTGAACCAATCTTCATGACATTTGCTACTTACCTATAGAGGGTTGAGAATCTTGAGTCGGATATAGGCTACATAATTCATCAACATCAACAACACTAAAATCCGTATCTACTCAACGGTATCGGTCCACGTTCCTGATGCGTGCTGCACAGAAATGGAATTCTTTGCCGCCTTCTCTGTTTCCTGGAGAGCTTATAATCTTGTAATTTTTCATCGAGAGACTAATCTACCGACACCTCGCACATCAAAATCGATCAAGCCGTTTAGGCTGTAGGAGGTAATATAAATATACATATAAACATTCGAAAAACACGACACTTCGCAGTCGGGTAAAAAATCAATTTTTCACATTTACGCAAGTGCGTGATTCGGCCAGTTCATAATAAAGATACTGTCTGTACTCTGTACTGATAGAAACTCTTTACCCGCGAATCAAGTCGAACCAGTTGCCGTGGGCAGGGTGGGCGCAAAAACTAAACGCACGTGTCACCTGCAGCTCATCACGCATTGTTCTTCAAGCACGCACTCCGCTGAGCGCAGCACAAGCCAATCTTGAAAAAAAAACACAGGCTCTGTGGTGACATTTGAGGTTTTATGTCAACGCATGAAGGTCTAGCGTCGTGTGTGTTGCCAGTAAAAATAAGTTTTGTTGTTAAAATAGATCATGATGATAGAGAGGTGGTTGTCGCCGCGTCTGTCACTATCGATCTTATAATGTGGGCATTAACGTTAGTGTATCGCTAACTTGAGTTAGCAAACTGAAGTTAGAATGAGGGTAAAGGGTTGAAGACCAGCTACAAGATGGACAGACGACCTCATACAAGTGGCAGGAAGTCGCTGAATGCAAGCTTGGTGTAAGCCGTTTCCATTAGGTATTTTTAGAAATCCATGGGGGAAGCTTATGCTAACTGTGCACTTCTTCTGAGCTGATGTTACTTTCTGTGGATTGAAATGTAGGCTCGGCGGAGAAGCAATCAAAAATACTAAAATAAAAAAAAACTTAATTAAGAATTTTCTTATTATAATAACAGTAATGTTAGTTCAAACAAGTATCTATATTAAAAGAAAAACAAAATATAATACCGACTGCAGAAAAGAGGTTTTTGCAATCTTACTTACGATTTCGTTATGCTTGATACGCTGTTGAGCGCACGTGTTTTATGAGAAAGTATGCTTAAAATCGCTGTTAAAGGTTATAAGTGCGCATTCTTTAGAATAATTCTAGAGAAATCACTTATTTATTACGAAAAAGTTCGTTGGTGGTTGGTTGGATGAGACGAAAAGGCGCATTTTTTATTTTTGCGAGAGTCTTATTATTATGATTACATAAAATATATCCTAATTAGCCTATAATACTCAGGGAGTGAAGATTTAGATTCGTCTAGCATATCAAAATCGGCCAATCGGTCAGTGCTGTAGGAGCACATATTATAGAAATATGCATAAGTACATACCACATAAATACACTCGAAAAACATAACCCTCCTTCTTACGCAGACGGGTAGAAACTGAAAAACATCAAACTACGCAATTGTTTTAAAAACCAAACTACTGAATCGATTTTGATGAAATGTCAATGGGATGAAGCTAATAGTATATACTTTAATCTCAAACTAAATAATAATTTCTCTAGTCGGTTTATAAATGATGGGTTTAATTATGCAGTAAAAAACATAAAAAAAACAACAGGTTGCACTACGGGAGTGCCGGTAGAAGTTAAAACTAAAAAATAAAATAGCAAAAAGACTGACTCGTGAAGGATTTGAACCTCAGCCCTCCGATTGACAAATTGAAATTTATATCGGTGCTCTAACCTATTGAGCTAACGAGTCTTACGTGCATGTGTCGAAAATAAGCATTCGGCGCAACGAAATGACGTCATGCTAGAAGGAGAAACTTGTACATACAATAATGAACTTTAAATGCAGAATGTTAGAATAGGTTTCTGACTGTCCGTCTTACAACCGTTACAACCGTCCGTGTGACCTCATACAAGTGGCGGGAAGACGCTGGATGCAAGCCGCTTCCAATCGGTCTTTTTGGAAATCCATGGGGGAGGCCTATAACACGAGTTTAACATTTTTTACCCATCCCTAAAATGCACAACGCCGCTAAAGAAGTTTTCACTTCATTAATACAGCCAATTTGATGACCTTCTTCTTTTTGAAGTCGTTAAAAAAGTGACTTCAAAATACGCAATTTCATTTTAAAAACCAAACTACTGAACCAAATCTGATATAATATCTATGGAATTCAAACAACTTCTTGCGCAGTTGGGTAAAAAATCTTAACCCTTCCTTTTCTATTCGTCGTAGTCGGAGCTAGTAATGATATTAGAGCCGTCATAACCTCCGACAGTTGCATACAATCAGAATAAAGAATATCCGCGCAAATATAAAACAATTTCTCTAGAAAACACGTTACATTTCTCGGCTGGCCGTGGGAGCCATTGTGTGCTCGCGGAAGGCAACCGTGTAATACCACCGACTTACGTTCACACTTCACAAGGGCGCCACTAACGCAGAACTTTCATAAAACTGGTCTTGAATATGTCAGTGCTATCTGTCCGCCGCGGGACAGTTGCCGGTTAAAACCGTGTAATTCTAATAACGCATCTAACTTGACTTCGTAATGTTGTCCTTACATTTCCCCTCCCTTAATTGGACGATGAGACGGCTGCTTCGGGGAATTTTATAAAGCTTGGTGTTTGACCACAGCTCATCTGATGATGACCAAGTAAGTGTCAGAGATGATAAGCACACTTGAAACGGTTTAGACGCAGAGTTTCAAATTCTTGGCCATTTTGAGAACTATGCATTTGTAGAACCGTTTTGAGAATTGGCCTTTCTGTGCCCACCCCGTATCTTGAGTATTCCTATAACTGTGTCTAATTATGTACATAATTAGATGCGTGAGGAAGATGACAGTTTTTTCTTCTAGATAATTTCCTTCATCGGCTATTGGTATGCGAATCCGTACTATGTGAAATGGATAGATAGATAGATAAACTCTTTATTGTTTCTTTATGGAATTCAAACCTACCACACCATACATCACACATTTTCCACACACACACACACACACACACACACACACACACACTCGATTTGAAAATTCTTTAAGGTGCGCATAAAAATGTGGCACATTTAAATTCTACCCTTTGATAAAGTATCAACGGGATGTAGCGTCAGTCCTCAAGAACGTGCGAGCTCAATGAAGTCTAATTAGACCCTTTACACGATTAAAATAATTTTGATTTTCAAAATAATTCGGTAAAATAGACGTCTCTAGACTTCTTAATCTAAATATTATGCTTTAGCGCGGCGACATTAGTCTTTATATCATTGTTGGTAGGTATATGAGTATCGGTCAACCCAGGACATTAATCACACCTTTTGACGTGACAACGTCTCATAAATCGATGAACGCCGGCTGCACGCACGAAAAAGTATGACTCATTGTCCCGTTACGCTCGTTGTCCCGTTACATCGTCATCATCATCATTTCATCAATGTTTTGTTATGACGTCGTCACGTTAAACTATCGTCCGTAAACCGACTTTACAGACAACCAATTTTTTCCCATGCATTAGAGTAGGCAGCGGTTTAAGTACCTTTCCACTAATTGCTACGATCCTGATACATGTCTGTCCCTTCTTCTACATTAATTTGTGTTTTCATACATACTCGTCTGAAACGGATACTGACAACCGGACTTTTCTCCATAACGTCTACAATTTGGTTGCCATAGGACCGCCTACGTCGACTCTTAGTCCATTACCGATTGGCCCATTCAATCTGTTTCGTCGAATCTTCTTTCATCGATTCTCTTCACATTCCCGAATCAGCTATACGAATCCCTTAACTATCTTTGTCACACATCTTCTAATAAAGCGCGATTTTCTTTTATCACAGTATTCCTCGATTTGTCCATTTTAGTTGTTTGTCCTACTGTTTTTATATATAAAAAACCGGACAAGTGCGAGTCAGACTCGTCCACCGAGGATTCGGTACAAACTAGTAGATAAAAGGGGGAAATATTATAAACGTAAAATATTTATAAACCTGTTTTAGCTTATGCTAATCTAATGAAGCTCTTTCATATGATACCCTACATTATACGGTTAAAGCACTTTAAAATTTGTACCCTCCTTCCTTGCATAGACCCTATTTTTTTGTGATTAAATTAAAAATGTACAGTTTTCGGATTTTTCTTTATGTGTACTATATGACAATGCTTCTTGCCTTTCACAGTTCTAGGTCAACGGGAAGTACCCCATAGGTTTTGATTCCCTTGCGAGTGTCGAAATAAGCGTTTTTTGCGACATATTCGGCTGTAGCTTGTTTTATGAGAACTGAAAGGTTTGATTTTTCTCTTTGCAGCATGAGACTATAGATCTGCGTATACGGTTTTAATTTAAACTCGATACCTTCACGCGTTCCCGAGATATAGGTCGTAACAGACGGACGGACGGACAGACGGACAGACAGACAACAAAGTGATCCTATAAGGCTTCCGTTTTATCCTTATATATCCTAAACGATAGGTACCTATGCGTAAACCCTAAGCTTTTTGCGTGCTTGGAGTTTATCTCAAAAATACGGATGGCGTGCTAGATTATTGGACGCGTTGCATCATCGATAGCAAATGTCATTCCGCAGACTTGTCTGAAACGTGTAAATGAAAAGGCGATTGTTCGAGAGGCAGTAGCCTGCCGTGGCGTAAATGGTGTTTACCTGTTCGCAGAACAATAGTCAATGTGCGGACGTATACACGCCGAGAAAACAAACACCTTCGCTTGTTTACAAGTAACGGTCGAGCTGACGCACAGGTCAGCTACTGTGGCTAGGCTGTAGGCTGACTGGTCCTTGTTGTTACTGAATATCTATCATTACTAATTAGCCTATTTTGTACTACTTTTGAACCAATTTCATATAATTATGACTTAAAAAAACTGAAAAACCAACTTCAAAATACGTAATTCGTTTACTGGATGATATTTTTTCAGTTATTTTGTTATAAAAATCAAAGTACTGAACAGATTTTGATAAAATTATATGGGACCGCCTCTGAAATATGACCTACCAAACAAAAAAGAATCATCAAAATCAATTCATAATTGGCGAAGTAATCGCTGAACAAACATACAAAAACATAGTCTAATTGAGAACCTCCTCCTTTTTGGAAGTCGGCTAAAAACAGAAATACCGACGTAAAATTTTGTTAAACTAAACACTGAACCTAATTTGATGAAATATCTGTGGGATCTATCTGAATGTAAGTACATATACTCGTAGGTATGTAAGTCCTTTCTAACAAAAAAAATCAAATCGATTTATAAATGAGTTTATGCGGGAACAAACAAAAAATACAGCCGAAATATATTTCTAAAAAGAATTATCTTTCTTTCTTGAAGTCGGCAAAAAGGACGAGGTTCTCAATTCGGTTGTATTTTGTTACGTCACAACTCCGACTTTTGACATGCGGCATTGACGACTACCTCCTGAGCTGTAGGTCGTGGGTTCGATCCCCACCCAGGGCAAACATTTGTGTGATGAGCATGGAAGTTTGTTCCGTGTCTGGGTGTTTCTATGTATCATAAGTAAGTATGTATTTACAAAAAAAGTATATGTATATGTATTCTATCAACCATCCATAGTACAAGCTGTGCTTAGTTTGGGCTAGATGGTGTTGTGTGAAATGTCCACCAATATTTATTTATAAACCGATTTGGAGTTTTTTATTTCAATTAAATTTGAAGAAATATTTAATTTCAGCAAAATCATAACTGATCATCGGTTGTTTCAGTTTTTGAAACTAAAGTAAATTATTTTGAAAATGAGTCTGTAACCATAATCCGACGGTTGTTTCGTGTTGACGATGACGGTTTAGTTAGGGGAAGAACCTCATGGAATTTTTCTTCACGAATGAATGAATCAAAGTTCATTCAATAGAGAAAAAACCTTCAAAACTCGAAATTTTCCTTAAATATCTATACTGCTCAAAGTAAAATAAATTACAGTTTAAAAAACTAAAAAACACGCTACAAATTATTGTGTTCAAAGTTCATTACAAGACTTTTCTAACAAATCCAAACACAGCTATGATACGATGTTCCATCATGAAGTTCTAGTTCATATTATCTTCCGGCTCCATCATCAGATCAGTTCGACAGTACCATATTATTGTATTGTCATCAGAACTACATACAGCTGCCAATTTTCATGACGCTACGATCCTTGAAAGATGGTTTAATTACCTTAGATTTCATTAAAAAAACACTACAAGCACTTTTTCCATGAGTAAGATGTTTTCCCCAATTTTTAATCAACTGTGTCCAAGCTATTGTCTCAGCCACGGTCAATTCCTGTTTAATTATACAAACCGCTCGTTATCGTCCGGTTTCTTCGATAATGCAGATATTATGATAAATATGCCAAATACCAACGACTGGTCTGCCTAATCTGGCCGGGTGGGGTCATGCAGTCTGCGGTTTGACGCTCATTATGTATGTACTTGCCTAGATTAGATTATATGTACTTATTTACCTCGTTGGTACAGAGTTATGGTCTCTTTAATTACTTGTCGAGTTGTGGACGCGATCCGCTTGATATCTATTTTTGGATGGTGCTTAAGATGTTTACTCAAATTAATAGGTATTTTGTGAGTTGTCTGGGTATTTTATTGAAAAAAAAAGGATTATTATAGAAAGTGGGCAATATTTAATAAAATAAAACCGGACAAGGTGCGAGCCAGACTCGCCCACCGAGGGTTCCGTACAAACTGGTAGATAAAAGGGGAAAATCATATATTTTTTAGGGTTCCGTACCTCAATAGGTAAAAACGGAACCCTTATTGTAACTCTTACCTTGAACTCTTACCCTCACTTTGTTGTCCGTCTGTCCGTCTGTCCGTCCGTCGGGTGTCGAACTTTATCTCGCGAACGCGTAAAGGTATCGAGTTGAAATTAAAACCATATACGCAGATCCATAGTATCTTGCTGCAGAAGGAAAAATATTTTTTCTAAGTTTTCGTAAAAAAATAGTTACAGCCGACCGGACAACAACAAACCGGACAAGTGCGACACAGACTCGCCCACCGAGGGTTCCGTACAAACTAAATCAATAAATAAAGGGGGAAATCATATATATATTATTATAGTTTCCTTCATAAACCAAAAAATATACAAAGTAAAAATATTTAACACATTCCTTGCAAACCACTCTGATCCGAGTGGGGCGGGGCTATAGTAGCGGCGCCTCTTACTCGGATCCGAGCGAACCGCCGGCGCTTGAGGCAGTCAACGTTGCTTTGCACGGCCACTCTGTACTTAATCAAAATTCTCCTAAAATGTTTTGGTTCCCAGCTGAAGTGAAGGGTCTGCAGGGGGCGACGAATGTGTTAAAAACCTGTTTTAGCTTATGCTAATGAGGCTCTTTCATATGATAAAGATGAAGATTTTTTCCTATATGTGTACTCTAACACAATGCTTCTTGCCAAATTTCAGAGTTCTAGGTCAACGGTAAGTACCCCATAGGTTTTGATTCCGCTGTGAGTGTCGAAATGTGCGTTTTTTACGACATATTCGGCTGTAACTTTTTTTACAAAAATTGAGAAATTGTATTTTTCTTTCTGCAGCAAGATACTATGGATCTGCGTATATGGTTTTAATTTCAACTCGATTACTTCACGCGTTCCCAAGATAAAGGTCTTGACACCCGGACGGACGGACAGACAACAAAGTGATCCTATAAGGGTTCCGTTTTTTCCTTTTGAGGTACGGAACCCTAAAAATTATTTTAATCTGTATCATTTTATTTTTATCTTTATTGGTGAACTGCAATCGACCAATCATAACATGTATTGAAGATGTTAGTTTCGATTACAACCTACCTACAAGAATGTCAGATTACAAGAATTCCATTGCCCATGAAATTCATTGACATCGAACTACAGTGACCCGATAAGGGCACAGCCGGCCTTATCGGGTAACTGTAGTTCGATGTTTTCATGAGCAATCAAATTCATTGTAATCGAACCTAACATCTACAATCTAGTTTTCAATACATGTTATGATCGGTCGATTCCTCGAATGCTGCAGTTCGCCAATTACAATTGATTTTCTGAAATCTGGCAATAAATTCATTGTCAGAGTAAGTTGGCCGGTAAGGCAGATGGTTAAATAACTAGTGATTAGTGAACGAACCTGAACTAGTTACAGTCTTGGACATGTTGGATTGGATCACCCAGACCTGACTGAACAATCCCATTTCTAACAATAATGGTTATAAAAGAACTGTCTGACTCTGTTGCTGTGAGATTTTATTGATTTTCGCATGCAATCCACCATCAGGCATCGACTGACAGATTTTAAAATGTTAAGATACAAAAACAAATATAAAATTGTGAGAAATGGAAATTACGAGCAAATTTCTTTTGAACTTGATCATATGTTTATAGATATAAACAATAATTGTGATATGCAACTACGGAACTACAGTACGGAACCCTACACTGCGCGGGGACCGTCACATTTTTGAGTAATTGGTTACATGATGGCAACACAATTATTGGTGAGGATATCCAGCCTGGATTGGGAACAGACTATCGACTTAGGGTGTCCAATCCAATTCAACCCCCACGCCACACGATTTAATTCATAATTCCGTCCTCATTGTTGGAATATGAACTCATGTCCGTGAGATTGGAATTCCGTCACACCATCCACTGAGCTATCAGCAGTACATCTCTGGGCATGCTATCGCATATCGTCAGAAGCGCTCGTCTCGTCAGCGTGGGAGCGCGCGCCCTAAATGTCTCGGTGACGTCACCGGCCGCCCGCTCGGTGACGTAGCGGTATTGTTAGCCGCACATGTCACACAGCGCAGCGCTTTTGGACGCCAGTTAGGGGTTAGCCACACTTGCGTGAACGTGGATACCTACATATTGATGGAGCGTCAACAAGGCGTGAGCGGTTGTGGCGTAGCGTTCGAAATTATAGTACAAATCTCGATATCATAAAATCGGATGTGTCAGTTTTTGATGATCGAACACCCGACCTTATGGTCCTGATTCCATAAGGTAGGGTGTTCCATTTTAATGAATATGACATCAAATCTCTTGGCTCTGATGCCGAGAATTTACACATTGATTGAACTGCTCATGATGATCAAATATAAATGATGGAAAGACAATGTGAGTCAGAAAATTGTGTGTCAGTACTCAGATTTGATTGTTGATGATAACAATGCAGATTCACTCGATCATTGTTCAATGAGTAGTCACTGGGAGCACCCAGTACCCTACAACTTCTCGGGTGCAGAACATGCAAAGATGATGATGATTGATGATGGTATTTTACGTAACTGGAACTTAAATCAAACAAATTCAAATCACCTTTTCAGATCGTTTATATAGCAGCTTTTATGTTTCTCTAACGTTTTCCTCTTGCAAGTATTATCTTTTTTTTACTAAAGTATGTATTGTTGTATTCATTATAAAATTATACAATAGATACTTTAGTAAAAATATGTAAACAAAAACAAAACAGTGTAACAAAAACAGTGTTGCGGTACTAGATATCCAACCGTAATGGATTATAGCAGAATATGATTAATTATGCATTCTGTTTTCTCTCTCCATTATTAAATAGTGAACACATTTTACCACATAAAATTATATTTTAGGTAGTATATTCTACGCATCTGACGTCACAACAACAACATCACTACTGAAGTACTGACAAAATTCTCGTATTGCGCTTGCTGCTGTAGCGTAGCGAGCGATTGTCGCTTCATTCATTCACTCATGTAACGCAAGTTTGGCTGAACCCTTATACTTTGCTTTTGGTAGTTTTGGTCTTTCTCTGCTTTTGGAAGTTTGTACATGGGAGAGCGGGTAGGTGTTAATATTTGTCGGTAATTAGTGGAGGAATGATGCAACACCGAGGCCCCTGCTAGACGAGAGCCACATTTGGTACATTCCTGGACTGTGTTTTATTTTAATTAAAACCCTTAGATGGTCGGCGTATTCTTTAATATAACTGAAAGTATATGGTGTCTTTCTTGGAGAGATCGCAAGTAATGTCTACATGTTGTCGACTGTTACAAGTAGATGCCACGCATGTATGCAGCGGTAATTTTTTTCATCTGTCCGGATGTTTGGTGGTATTCGTGTACAGGTCGTATTCTTCAACCAATCTTTACGAAACTTGGTGTAGGTACATATTTCAGGCTTTACAATTTTACAGTTTTTTTATTTATTATTTTTATACATTATAGATCTACGATTTACCACCAACTCGCCTGATGTTAAGCGACGGTGTGGCCGAGGATGGAGCTCGTCGATCTAGAAGATCTATTCACTCTAGCCTTGAAAATTCCAAGATTGTCAGGAAACAGAGATGTGTGTGAATTATCGTTGGCGATTTTTGATTATGAGGGAAATATCGCCAAATAGGAAGGAAAGTTTCTGTGGCGCCATTTATTGGCTAAGTTTACAAAAATTTAATATGAGCGAAATCAGTAAAGAGGTTGTCGAAACAAAGAAGGCATTCTTAGCTTTGATTGTTAGACGATTTTAATAATATTTGGCAGAAATATCCTCAATAACAATTTCGAATATGAGCAGTAGACCTCGCGAGCACTGACTTTAGAACTACTAGTTATTTATTAAGTAAGTACAGTTAGCAACACAACAAGTTTAGTATCTATATTAAGAGTCGGTAGTTCGACCACCATCCGTCTCGCTCATGCATACACACATTTTTGAAGATATAAAATGACTTATTAAAAATAATTCAACTGGACACTAGAAAGCAAGTTCACAAGTTTTCAACAAAAAATATTTTAATCAAAGTCAATTTCCATAAATAAAATTATTTTACGTTAATAATTTATAAAAATCATTTTTATGTATTAAAATTAACTTAAACTGAAATTATTTTTTTGTCAAAAACTTTCGATTTTATTTTCTAGTGTTCTGAAGGACTATATTCTTTATAAGTTCATTCAGTCATTTTATATCTTCAAAAATGTTATATGTGTAAGCGAGACGGACGATAGTCGATCTACAAGCTCTTAAAAGATAAACAAAATACCCGGCTGCAGAAAAGTGGTTTTGGTGGTCTAACTTACGGTTTCGTTACGCTTCATACGCTGTTGAGTGTCGTTTTTTGTGAGAAAGTATGTGTAAAGTATTATAAATGAGCATTCTTGAGATAAATTGTAATAAAACCACTTATTTCTCATGAAATAGTTCGTCAAAGGTAACAAAAAAAGCGCATTATTTATTTATTTTCGAAAGAGTCGTATTATCATTAAATAAAATACAGTTGATGAGATTCAGGAAGTGAACACGAATAGTCTAGTAAAAATAAGATTTGTGACAACATAAAAGACAACTAAGTATATCTGTATATTGTTGTTTAAATTAATGTAGGTACTGGTGTTTTGAAATACATTTGACACAATTTCATAATGATATTATAAAAGCTAATTTTGTTACCTTTACACGCTCAATCAGCTGAACCGATCGTTATGAAAATTAGTATAGGGATAGCTTTGGACTGGAGACGGACATTAGCTACTTATCATCATCATAATCATCACCGTTTTTCATAAATACGCGAGTGAAACCGCGGAACGCAGCTAGTCTATAAATCGGGGATTATTGTTGATCTATGATTTTTAGCTATTTTCCTACCATAATTTCAAAAAATCCCCCCAGTTGCAAATACTGTGATGTGCTCCATACAAACGGATTTATTTTTACTAGACTAGAATTTAACGACACCTCACACATCAAAATAGGTCAAGCAGTTTAGGTTGTAGGAGCTCACATAGAAACATGCATACACTCGTATAGAAGAAGCATATAAAGAAACAAACATAATCCTTCATCTTACGCAGTTAGGTAAAAACACAGCAATGCTATGCTCAAATCAAAGCGCTAGCACGCGTTAATTAAGATACCTACGTACTTACCTAAAAGTACCTACTTACCATTATTTAAACAAAAACAGACATTCCGTAGATTCCTACCTGATTCAATTAGGCTCAGTTCAACGCTGCGCCAAAAACCGTGTATGAATCACGCACGACGTCGTCGGTGCCTTTATTGTTGCTGGTAGATGGTAGCTGGTAGTTGTTGGCTGGTAGGTAAATCGGCAGCTTCCTGCTTACGACAATTGTCGTAATGGAGTTTAGTGCTTCCCGCGCAAAACTGACGCGCGCGCTGACGGCCCTAGTGTCACACAGCCAACGTGAGGGGAGATTCCACTTTTTACCCGGCTGCGTAAGAAGGTGGGTTATGTTTTGCGAGTGTATGTATGTTTCCATATGATAGCCTACAGCCTAAACGGCTTGACCGATTTTGATGTGCGAGGTGTCATTAGATTCGTCTTCACTTTCGGAGTGTCATGGCTATATTTTTTAATAATAATACATCTCTTGCAAAAATAAAAAAAGCGATTTTTCGTAAACTCCTACGAACTTTTTCGTAGTAAACAAGTGATTTTACTATAATTATTCTAAATAATGCGCATTTATAATAATTTGCAGCGATTTTACAAATACTTTCTCACAAAAAACGTACACTCAACAGCACATCAAGCGTAACAAAATCGTAAGTTAGACTGCAAAAACTTTTCTGCAGTGGGGTAGGTATTTTGTTTTTCTTATAACATAGATGCTTGTTATTTAAAACATTATCAGTTCGCGCGGCGTCTCGCCTGCATCATAACCGCCATATTTAATACATTATCAGTTCGCGCGGCATATCGCCTGCATCATAACCGCCATATTTAATACATTATCAGTTCGCGCGGCGTCTCGCCTGCATCATAACCGCCATATTTAATACATTATCAGTTCGCGCAGCGTCTCGCCTGCATCATAACCGCCATATTTTTGCTCCGCTAAATGAGAAACATGTAAAAGTCCCCGTTAATATATAAAATTAATAATGAAATAGTCTTGAACACGGAGTTCAGATAATATATATGAGATGTCAGTTACGACTTTATTGGCTATTCCGAAATGCCTAATGTAGCCCACATAGTGTCAAGTACCTAGGCTAGCTCTCGGTGACGTCACTCAGCGGAGCCAGGAAGGAGTGGGAGTGATCCTAGATCGAGTAGATTGTGCCTATAGGACCAACAATATCTTGGACCAACTGCCTAGGACCAACAATATCTAGGTAACTTCCCGAAGAATAAAAGGCTTGTTTGTTTACTTCACCTTTACCTGACTGCGCAAGTTGGAGAGTTATGTTTTGTGGGTGTATGCATGTAATGGGTATATATGTATAAATATCCTTACTATGATAAATTTTACATCGGTTTTGCGCAAACTTTCTCTTCTACTTCTTATTAATGCTGGAGTTATGAGAGAACAACCCAAAAAATTACAAACGACTTTATAACCTCCTCCTATTTTGAAGTTGGTTAAAAAGTAATTGATTCACTCAAAAAATTCATAAAATTTTTTTTTTTTCAAAGTTTGCTAAAAATCCTAACAAGTGGCTATATTAAAATAAAAGAAAAAAAAACCCGACTGCAGAAAATTAGTACTTGCAGTATAACTTATGATTTCGTTATGACTGATACGCCGTTTAGTGTACGTTTTTTGTGAGAAAGTATGAGTAAAATCGCCGTAAAATATTACAAATGCGCATTCTTTAGTATAATTTAGTAACATCACTTGTTATTACGAGAAAGTTCGTTGGAGGTTAAAATAAATCTAATGACACCTCGCATATCAAAATTGATCAAGCCGTTTAGGCTGTAGGCCATCATATAGAAACATACATGTTTAAGTACACACACTCGAAAAACATAACCCTCCTTCTTACGCAGTTGGGTAAAGAGCGTGTGCTCCTAACATTGCTATTTACTTGATTGATTAATAAAAGGAAGTGTAGGTACCGTACCTACACATGGTAACCCAGTTTCCGACTCCTACCGCCGCAGCGTCATGTCTAGACCGAGCCTACGCGATTTGGGGCAGCCGGTCATTCAGCCACGTTTACCAGGCTTCAATTGATTTGTGTGAATAAATTGAATTATTTCGACGATATTGAGCATTATGAGCAACACGTGTCGAATGACCGGTCTCACTAAACTATGTGAATTATTCTAACACATCGGTTAAGCGCTTAGATAATGTTTGTAACCGAATCTAAACGACGCGGCAGTACGGCGCGACCGCAATCTTAATAGCGTTCTTATTTCAATATTATTTTGATCTTTGTCTTTATCTCTCATTGGAGAAAGAACGAGATAAAAGTCAAAGTTATATTGAAGTAAGACTGCTGTAACGCTTGTGATACCGCTGACTGGGGCCGTACCGTATCATAGGTACGGCCCCAGTCAGCGGTTAGAATATATTTCTGGAGGGATGGAAGAAGACATTTACCGTCTTACTTATAGACGCTGAATAAGCGCATTTTAGTTAAGCATTGTTTTGTTCCGTTTATTCAGCGTTTATAAGTAAGACGGTTAGAGTGGGGGAGTGGGGCAGAAACCGACTACAGAGAAGCTTAGTGATTCATAATATTTTGTATGCAATCTGTCGCGTGCAGTCACAATTAATATGTAAAACATAACCGAGTTTCGACAATGTGAAAAAATTGTATCAAATCACGTTTCCTACATCGTAGACTATAATTTTATTATTAAATTTGTTTACCGATTTAAAAAAAATGAGGTTAACAATTTGGCTGTATTTTTAACACGCTTTTATCAGGTCGACCTGTATGTAACTATGTAATGAAATCTAAGGTAACTAATTTAACCATCTTCCAAGGATCGTAGCGTCATGAAAATTGGCAGCTGTATGTAGTTCTGATGACAATACAATAATATGGTACTGTCGAACTGATCTGATGATGGAGCCGGAAGATATGAACTAGAACTTCATGATGGAACATCGTATCATAGCTGTGTTTGGATTTGTTAGAAAAGTCTTGTAATGAACTTTGACCATAATAATTTCTACGGAGTTTTTTAGTTTTTTAAACTGTAATTTATTATTCTCTTATGTTTTTTTTGTCGCATAACTCTGTCATTTATAAACCGAATACATTTTTTTTATTTTTTATTTGAAAGGATATATCATATAGTTTCAGATTGATTCCAGACAGATATTCATCAAAAGCGGGTTAATAGTTTCGTTTTTAAAACAATGCGCATTTTAAAATCAGTTTTTCAGTTTTTTTTTAATTATAGCTATTTATGAATTTATTGTTCTAGGTGAATTAAGCTGTTCGGGGCAACCAGAAAGCATACCATCAGACTACTGCCTACTACTTGTTACTTTAAGTTGCATAAAAAACGTCATTGAATGAACCTGTTCCCACGGGAATGTAGTTATCCTGAACACATTGTTTTGCAAAAATGACTGCACAATAGATTCACAGGTATCGGAGACACAATGCGTTACCCAACGCGCCGTCTTCAGCCGTTCAAGACAAACCGCACGTCAGACTCTTTTGAAATCCTTTTTTGTGCACTTTCGCACATCTCGTCTGTGTTGCCAACAGAAAGTTTTTAGCTAGATTAAGTTATATAGGTATCAAATTTATTAATTAGAAAAAAAAATGGTTTAGCTATTTTTTATTCAGGATTTCAGATACTAAGTTATACTACTTATCAATTAACTGAATAATTAATTATTTTGACTATCAGTTTTATGTATATGATGAGAAGATATCTAGTTTCCATAGTACAAGCTCTGCTTAGTTTGGGGTAAATGGCGTTGTGTGAAATGTCCATCAATATTTATTTATAGTTTATTTAGACCGTAGCTTCGTAAGCAAAAAGATTCTAGACATGATGGTAAAGTTGTAGAACCGGTAGGGGGCTATCGAATATGTACGAGTACATGAAATATGAGTTAAAACTGAAAATGTTGATATGAAGTTTGAAAGAGTTATGTGCTGAAAAGAAACTTGCTAGTTTACCCTATCTAGTGCAATACAGACAAGGCAATGAAGATTCTGGTGGTTGTGGTTTAATACTTGACCATAGATTAAACATTCGCCGAATGAAAAACAACTTCTATAAAAACGGTCCTTTGAAACTGAATTTCATGAGTGACTACTATAACAATTTAGCAAAACTTTAGCTATATTTTGCAAAAATAGCATCATTATAGCTAAATTTGCGGCTATACAGCTATATTTCAAATGAGTGAGTTAGCAACACTGCTCTCCGTACACTCGTAACTGATTTTCATTGACGAGGAACAATTAGTGAGAGTGTAAAATCGTTTTGCTGGACTGTGAATGACTGTTCAATATTTACTATGCCAGTTTGTCAATGAAGTATGCAGTGAAGTATAGCCGTCAACTTACTATGTTGAGTAAGTTGCTATTTTATGTTTTATGTATGTAAGCGTTCGTAGTAAACTTATACGATCCGTCAATGTCATTCTTGTTTGGAAATATGAAATAGTAATACCTACCTACTGTTGTAAACACTAACATTTGTGGCTATCTACACATGGTATCTATATACCAATAATTTAGAGGAAGGTTGTAGGTATGTCGTCGGCTTAGTGAAAGAAGTCATTAACTGTATAAACACTGATTAAACCTCCATATATATACAGTTGAATTTGTCTTTGTTTTGAATTGTATATTATGTAAAATCCAAAAATAATAATAATTAACTCTGTCTTAATCCTAAATTGTATTGATTTAATCACAAAATTTAAAGCTTAGGATACACTTGAAAACATCGTAACATGCATTAGTTCATTCGTTTGGGTAAATTTTCATTAAATTATTGTGCGATGCAAATGAAATAAATTTGAGGGCTGATTCCACGCTGTATTTTTTTTTAGGATATTTCCTAAATAGAATCAGTGAATAAATTAAAAAAATACTTTAAATTTTCTGATAACAAAGTTACATTTAATCACCGAAATTGGACTATGTTCTGTAAAGTTGCTAAGAATGAATTTCTGGTTTATTAAAAAATGTAATAACTAATGATCCCCTTAAACGCAGCAATTAAGCGCAGTTATGATTACTAATTAATTAAGTTTCCTGTTAGAGCTAGGTATATAATATAAAGGTAAAATCAATGGAACTCGATGTGAATCATTTAGAACCGTGACTTAGGCCGCCTGATAATGTGACTTACCTTTTCCATCGATTCAGAGAAATTGCTTTGCGAAACATATTTAAAAGAAAACGGCCTGAGTTCAGAGTTCACTATGTATTCATCTCATTCTACGAATAAATATTTTTTGTTTTTGTCAACATTACCAACCTAATTTATATCCCAGGTTTTTTTATTCATTAATAAACGTTAATGAGCACTCGAGCTTTTATGAATGGAATGAAAGTACTCATAATGACTAAAAATATGAGCCCAAACTCTACGGGTGTATTTAGTTAGGTTGTGATCTCCTGGTTAGGAGATCACGTGTCTATTGTTCGGCTTCTAGAAAACTTCGTCATCGTATTACAATAAATAAAATCGGCCAAGTGCGAGTCGGACTCGCGCACGAAAGGTTCCCTACCATTATCTATAAAAACGGCAAAAAAATCACGTCTGTCGTATGGGAGCCCCCCGTAAATATTAATTTTATTTTAATTTAATTATTTATTTTTAATAACTCGATATCCTGTGCATATTTCAAGCGTCTACCTGTTGCCGTTATCAATATCGAGCAAAAACGAGCAAAAAAAATAACGTTTGTTTTTATGTCACTTAAATATTTATTTTATTCTATTTTTTTGTATTTGTTGTTACAGCGGCAACAGAAATACATCATCTGGGAAAATTTCAACTGTCTAACTATCCCGGTTCATGAGATACAGCCTGGTGACAGACGGACGGACGGACGGACGGACGGACAGACAGCGAAGTCTCAGTAATAGGGGTTTTCCCCGTTTTACCCTTTGGGTACGGAACCCTTAAAACTGATAAATAAGAATTAAACCTGAACAAACACGAACATAGAGATCTTATATATATACACTAAGCACTATAATAAGACACCAGGAAGTTACAGTGCCGGTGTTCCGGTTACGGTGAACTATTTAAATGTGCAGTTTTTAGAATACCTACATACATAAATAGTGTATATTTCCCCTTACGAGACAGACTGTGAAAGACCATGAGGCCGTTTGACGCCACATTTGACTGTTATGAGATATCTATTTACTTCACACACACTTTAAAACTGATCAAGCCGTTTTGGCTGTCGAAGGTAATATAGAAATACACAATTACTACACATACGTGCGTATGTGTGGTAATTGTACACATACATACATATATTATTATGTATCTATAAAAGGCACAAACACATATAATCCTGAAAACATTCCCCTCCTTTTTATACAGTCGAGTATAAGAAAGAGTATAAAGGTAGGTATCGTAGAACTTGACTATATTGACATGCCTCATTTATTTACTTGTATTAATATATATTTATTTATTTAATCAGTCAAATTTGTTCCGGATGAATCTACAAATTACACTAATTATGACTCGTGGCAGTGTATCCTTCTGAGCTGTAGGTCGTGGGTTCGATCCCCACCCAGGGCATACCTTTCTGCTTAGCTTGGATGTTTGTTCAGTCTTGGTGTTTATATGTATCATATTATGTATGTTACAAAGTAATAATGTATTCTATCAACCATCTGGTTCCCATAGTAGGTACAAGTGTTGCTAAGTTTGGAGCTAGATGGCGTTGTGTGAACATATCCTTCAATATGTATTAGTCAGGTACCCCGTGGTTGTTCCTCAGTTTTCTCACGCTATGCGGCCGACAGCGGGCGCGTTATCAGGCCACTCCGTCACTTCAAACAAAAGGCTGGCCACCGATGAGCTAATATAATGTGTGTCACACAACACGCACACACACACACTTACACCTAGACGCATGTATCGACACGTCTTGCTTCACTCTCGATACATATTTCAAACTAACCTACATGCTACGCTACCTAACATAATGTGTCATATAAATTGATAATAACATTCAAATCAGAATTTCGTCGAAACAACTTACCTGATGTTAAACGACAGTGTGGCCGAGGAGCTAGCAGGAAAAGGTATCTTCTTGATCGACATACTCCAACGTCGCTATAGTAAAACCGCTTAACTGAGTCTGTTCCTGAGGTATGGGAGCGGCACGGTAGGGTTCACATGTAATAGCAATGCTGACGCCCGACTGACGTAATATAACCCCTCCCGTACCGCTCTCATGCCCCAGGAACAGACTCAGTTAAGCGGTAGATCTATAATTGATTGGTATCACTAGAAATCTAGCATAGGAATAAAGTACACTACGAATGAACCTGATTTTATGGATGCTTTGTGATGAATTGTTTAGGGTACAAGTGTTTAGGGCTCACATAAACTTGGTTCTTTCCTGCGTAAACCGTTCCCTAAACCTTTGTACCCATTTTTTTTTTATACATTATAGATCTACGATTGACCACCAACTCGCCTGATGTTAAGCGACGGTGTGTCACATTCATTCTTATAAGTACATTCTTACATTGTTAAAAGTAACACATGAACATAAGTCAAAGAGCTAAATGCTAACATAATTATAGGCACCGACAACATGCAATTAGGAAACAAGCGGTCAGAAAATTAATTAAATAGATTTATGTCAAAACGAATTACATAACTTAAATTTATGAATAATGGAATACAAAAGTGGGAATAATTATGTCAAAGTGAATAAGTAGTACATATCTGGTCAAAGATTGAAATCGATGTTATGAACGGTCCGCTTAAAAGAGTTAAAGCTGCAAGTAAAAAGATCCAAGCCATATTTCTTGTGTGTTATATTTAATTCGGAAACAAGTCTATTGAGAGGTGCATTTTT
The DNA here is from genome assembly GCA_947563715.1 of Lycia hirtaria. Lineage (NCBI taxonomy): Eukaryota > Metazoa > Arthropoda > Insecta > Lepidoptera > Geometridae > Lycia > Lycia hirtaria. The sequence goes on along the minus strand of OX387384.1, from coordinate 831,794 downwards.
GCCAAGGTTCGTGTAATGCTTGAAATTTTTTAAAACATGAAGTCTCGATGTTCTAGTTAACGTTGTTGGTGCCGTGAAATTCAAAAGAGATAGAAGTTCAGGCACATCTAGAACTCCGTTCACCAGTAAACAACGCATCCATAAAAGATCAGGTTCATTAAAAAACAATATCAATTAAGAACAAGACGCTTCCAACGACACCTCATTTGTCAGATTATGATATGTAGCTTAGAACTTATGAGGTAACAGATGAACATACATACATACACACATACTGGTCAAAAACAAAACCCTCCCTTTTTTATCGCCGTAGTCGAGTAAAAACAAATATCAGCCTGTCGATTCTTTCGCCTAAGTGACCGAGCAAGCTAAGTTATATCACAATAACTAATCGAAAGTAGAATTGGCAGCTACTTACATGTGATTACTCAATATTTTGACATTTCCGTGCTGTTATCAGCTTATAAAATGCAAATTCAATTAAGCCCTCACTTCACTTGTGCGATGATTTAGCTTAGAGAATCGACAGCAGTTTTTTTACCAGAGGGATACACCGACGGCAACATTGATTGTCCAAAGAAATCTTTAAACGTTTTAGTACCTTGGTGAATTCTTTGTTATCTTTATCACAGAACATCTGTTTAGGATAATCGATTATAATTCTCCATTTGTAAGTATTCAGGTGAGATCATGAACATTGTCTAGCGTAACCAAGTGAAACCTCATTTAGATAAGCATTCAGAGATTGAGTTTGTTATCTAAGCGCCAGATGTGGAACCTTCGGAATTCTCGGTTACAATAACATAGCTCTAAAGTAAGAACCGCAGGTATTAATGATTCACACTAATATTATACAAGCGAGAGTAACTATCAAAGAGAGGTCATAAAATTATGTAAAATATATGCGGTAAGTCCGTTAGTTTGTTTCATTTCAATTAGTAACTATCGAGATAACATTACGAGAGGTCTGTCGTCTCTCTCTCTCTCTCTCTGTCGTCTGTCTCTCTGTCTGTTTGTTACATTTTCACAGTTAAACGGCTCAATTTATCGTTATGAAATCTGGCACAGATACCTGGAGAACGACGTAAGCTATATTTTATCATCACCTTCACTGGTTTTCATCACCATGCGAGTGAAGCCGCGGGGCGCGTTACATATTTGTAAGAGTTTATAGCCTCAACCGGGCCCATGGTCTTTGATACTTTGCTACTCCGTAAGGGATATTTATATGTTTATATAATTATTACTAGCAATGCCCGTGGCTTCACCTGCGTAGTGATGGTGACGATAAAATCTAGTCTATGTCCGTCTCTCTATATCTCTGTACTCTGTATCTATCTCTGTACTGAATTTCATAAATAATAAAGTTAACAAACAGAGTTAATTTCGCTTTTATATCATTAGTTATGAGATACAACGCAGATTGTGACGCAAACATTATAAAGATTTCTATTATGTGTGTATGATTTTTATTCTCTGTTGTATGTTTTTTGTTACAATAAATTTATCTATGTCTATGTCTAAAATGAATTAAGTTTAAAGATATTAATAGTCTCCTTAGACTACAAAACCAAGATCTATATAATAAATAGATCTATTTATTATTTATTAGATACAAACACATATTTAGAAGTTTGTGGATACATAATAATTACTGTTTAAAAAATTTAAAAAACCGACTTCAAAATACCTACGCAATTTATTTACTCAGATGACATTTTTTAAGTTATTTTGTTATAAAAACCAAAGTAGTGAACATCAGGAGTACCTCGGAGGTGATTCCATATAAATTATATCAAAATCGATTTAGATGATAATCTACCAAACAAAAAAAGAATCATCAAAAACCAATCCAAAATTGGAAGAGTAATTGCTGAACCAACATATAAAAAGCCAAACCTCCTTCTTTGAGATTTTCTGAATTAAATAATTATGTAAACCGCTTGACTTAAAGGACGTAAAATGATAACAACAATGACATCATAATGTGTAGTGGGAATCACATGTGAAACCGCAGGAAACCAGCGAATATTTAGGTAATATCGCTTTTGCCTTAAATGGTGAATTTCAACAATTTCTCAGGCGCGTGCGCATGCGTCGCACATATGTTACGTCACACGATCATTTTCCTCAACCTACTGGACTGCACGGAAAGTATTCATTGTCCAGGGGGCTAACTCTCATCTCTTACAGCGGTGCAAATTGGCTTGTACTCGTTTTTATCTCGCTTCTTCAGCAATTAAGAGAGTGAGACGAAAAGTTGAAAAGAGCCAACTTTGAATTGTGATATTTTGAATATTCGCTGCAACTATAGAGCAAGCAAAAAACGGGCGTGGGCGAATTTAACACCACTTTCCGAGATGAGTTTGTTATTCTCCTATAAAATTAATTTATAAATTAATTTCAGTAATACCTACTTCCTCTATATTGTTCTCTAGTTAAGTCTTGCAAACAAACCATTAAATTCTCAAAAAGAAGGTTTTTGTATGGAAATAACAAATTAATCCATTATAATAACTAAATAAAACTGAAAACAATTACTAAACCTGAGTATTGGAGATTATTTAAAAAATATTAAGCATTAAAAGCATGGATAGTTCAAATAATCTAGAATTTCAGGCATAGTGGCCAAAATGCTGGCGCGTTTCCTGGCTAGATGGCAAACCTTACTTTTTGTCCAAATAATAGACCAGTGTTTTGGTAAAAAAAACATCAGGTTTATATGGTATAATAATGAACGTTAGCGCTTCGTTTATTATTATACCCTATAAAACGTTTTTTTTTACCAAAACACTAGTCTATTATTTGGACAAAAAGTAAGGTTTAAAATATACTATATGAGTACAATTCAATTAGAAAATCAACTGTATACAATGTAGGTACGTAGTACATAATACATGACTGTTTATAAGCTTTTTGCAATAATTTCTATCACGCGGACGTAAAGTCTAAAACAAAATTCACGAATATACTGCCTTACCGAAAAACGTTACTTAACTTTAAGCAATGCTTAACATATTTTGTCAACTTCTGGCTAACACATAGTGACACTTGCGGAAAGAAGGCAGAGAACTTAAGACGTTGGTTAAAGTTAAGTAACGTTTTTCGGTAAGGCCCATAGTGTCCTGGGTTGACCGATATTTACTTATATATACCAACAATGACAAACTTAAATATTTTGATATAAAGACTCTATATCGCCGCGCTAAAGCCTTTAGATTGAGAAGTCTAGAGACGTCTATTTTGCCGTTTCGAATTATTTTGAAAATCGAAATTATTTTAATCGTGTAAGGGGTCTAATTAGATCTCATTAATCTCGGACGTTTTTGAGGACTGACGGTACATCCCGTTGATACGTTATCAAAGGCTTTTTGTATGGAACAGACCATGAATCAGTTTCGCGAAGCCCTGTAGAGAGCTTTTTACGCGAAAAACTAATTCTGTAGCAAAAAGTTGTGGATTCTACACCGTTTCTGTGTAACCCAATTTATTACTTAATCTGGCGTAGCTATCAAAGGTAAACTTCCGAGACAACGGGAAATAGTAACGTCACCTGGAAATTCTAGAAAATGTGATTTCATTGAAGAAAAGCCTGTTGACTGAGTTGCCAGAAATGGCTTCGCACTCGAAATCATTTTAGTATGTATACCTAAGCATAGCGAAATAGGAAATCCATCAAGTAGCGTAATCTACATGTTGGCGATATACGCACAATAAAATTGGAGCTAATGCGTTTCATTCCAGTTTTTGAAATATCTACCAAACTTACCAGAACTTACTTGCTTTATCAGAGAAGTTAAGAACATTGTACCTGGCCATAAACAAAATGATTAAAACCTCCTTGAACCGTCCGTCCACGCGGCACCAGTTGGTGCTGTTGTTGCCGCTACCTGTCTGATTGCATGATTGCCGCTGATTGCTTGATTGGCTCGTGCCTGACACTGATACAACATCCTTATCAACGGCCTGACTCACGCCTCACACCACATTATGTAAACGTCTTGGAAAATTACGTACCTAACTAGTCATATGGATAGATTGGACAGTGTACTTGAACAATCGGACATCCGGCTCGTGCTTACTATAGTCTTAATATAATTATGTAGTTTGTTTGTATGGTATAGATTTATTTTCCTAACATTTTGTATTATACGTAGTTCCATACTCTTAACTGACTACCGCGGCAATACCAAAAGGAATGGTTATGATTTTAGCAGATTAATGTATTTACCGTAGTTTCTAATGTGCTCATACCATTTTGATCAATGAGGTGACAATAGTGATATAATATCACCGAAAATTCAATATGGTTGATTTGATAACTTATTTCAGTAGGTAAGTAGCTTACTACTTACCTACTGAAATAAGTTATCAAACTGAAAACATATCGATATATAATTATAATACTTTGTGTTCACGTAAAATTTTTTTGCACACATATAAGGACGTATAAACTTACGTAGTTTAAATATATCACCATTTTTAAATAATTACTACACAATTGTTTTTTACTCGTTTGATAGCAAGCGATAGTTTCATCGTGGTTAGAGCACGTCGATTTATATCAATTATGATGTCACTGAAAATAGATTTTTAATTATAAATACGTCATTTCGTGCATGTTAACAATGTAAATAAACTTATGTAACTAATATAGATACAGCCATTTTGAAAATAATTTCGTAAGAATATGTAGGAGCCAAACATGACGTAGTCGCGTTTACTTTTTCAACCTATAGTTTGTTGACTGCCAAAGCGTAACATAAATATGTACTTGTATATATGTAAACAAACAACTGTCACATAGATCAATAAATAATTTACTGACTCTATGGACTATTAATAAAACAAATTAATCAATAGTACTAACTGTTAGGGACATTTCGCACAACACTATCTATCCCAAAGTTCCCAAACTGAGCAAAGCTTGTACTATGGGAACTATAGATGGCTGACAGAATACGTCATATATAAGTTTTTTTTTTGTAATGAAGTCGGTTAAAAATATATTATATCAAACTAATCAAGACCTACTAATTCGTATGTATTTTGTCATAATAAATAGAAGCCACTTGCGTCGTATTGCATAATTACGTACTTACCTATCCATACGTAATGAGTCACAACACAACATAATGATGGTATCTGAACGAGTTGTGTCTGGGGTTTTTTCTTTGTCGAATGTTATTTGCTTAAAACGTATTTTTTTATTGTACATACAATATTTTGTTGTAAGGGCTTATACATAATGAGGGTGTATAATTTTTGCATTGAAATGAAATCAATTTTGCGTTAATAATTTCTAAAGATTTATATGTATGAAAATTAACTTGGAAAAAATTGACAATTATTTGTGATGTTATTTTCTAGTTTTACAAACGATGATTTTTGGGGTTCCGTACCTCAAAAGAAAAAAACGGAACCCTTATAGGATCACTTTGTAGTCCATCTGTCCGGGTGTCAAGATCTAAATCTCGGGAACGCGTGAAGGTATCATGTTGAAATTGAAACCATATACGCAGATCCATAGTATCTTGCTGCAGAAAGAAAAATCAAATTACTAATCAAGTTTCAAGTTTTTGTAAAAAAAAAGGTACAGCCGAATATGTCGTAAAAAACGACCATTTCGACACTCACAGGGGAATCAAAACCTATGGGGTACTTCCCGTTGACCTAGAACTCTGAAATTTGGCAAGAAGCATTGTGTTAGAGTACACATATAGGAAAAAATCCGAAAACCGGACATTTTTAATTAAATCACATTTTTTTATGCAAGGAATGAGGGTTCAAATTTTAAAGTGAATTAACAGTATCAAGGGAGGTATCATATGAAAGGGCTTAATTAACATAAGTTAAAACAGGGTTTTAAATATTTTTACGATGTACATTTTTCGGTATAACAAGGAAAATATAAAAAAAATATATGATTTCCTCCTTTTATTTACTAGTTTGTACGGGGCCCTCGGTGGGCGAGTCTGACTCGCACTTGTCCGGTTTTATTTTTTATATATTTTATATCTTCAAAAATGTAGGGGAGCGAGACGAGCGAGCGATGGTCGAACTGCGGCTGAAATTTTTGGTTGACCTATTTTCTGTTCAGCAATATATGCAAGTCTACTAAAACTATATTACAATCACGTGAGTTCACTTACATGTGTACATTGTACATTTCATTTATTTATTGATTTATTTATTGCACATAATTTAAGCTTGATTTATAACATATTAATATACGTAAATAACATTGTACAAAGTTATTAATTCTTTTTTTTTTTTGCTTGGTTTGTCACAACACGCATAATATTTTTCACACATTCAAACCTTCTTCGTGTAGTTTGTAAGAACTCAAAAAAACTGATTAGAGAAAATAAATTGTACATTTTTACATTGTACGTATATTATATTTTTTGTATTTTTTATTATAGTCTGTTAACTTTACCTTCTACCTATTAAACAGATCTAATTACTCACAGTAGCTTTATCGAGAGTATTTTAAAGCTATTAAAATACTCATCGCCCCACACACCAGTCATATAGATTATAGAGCGAAATGATGAAGTAAATGTAAATAAGTCTTTTAACTGGTAACTCAGGGCAATAATTAAGGCTCATCCAGCTGTATATGTCATGTATCCAGCAACTGACACTAGTGTATGCCAGTGTATGTAGGCCAGTCACTAGGCAGATGTGGTATTGCCATTATTTTTGCCATTTCGATAAACACCCTATTATGTTAGCTTTTGAAGAATAAGTATTAGTTGGTCACAAAATATCGTGATAATTTTTTCACCCTTTGATAAAACATTACATATTTGAACATCAACATTTATGGTACGTATAGTATACTATGTCATAAATAAATAATAAATATTTGTGGACATTTCACACAACACATGTATGGTACTGAACATACATAAATCTGAAAAACGTTACTATCTTTTTTGCTCTGTTGGGTAATAATCGAATCTAACATTCGACAGTATGACAAAATTCTTAAATGTATATTAATATGCCGTATATACATAACCTTGGTTGTACATATAATATCATGTAAGGATGGTGTAATTATATTGGTGCTTCTTACTTTGCTATTATGCTTTATTAGATGTATCCGGTATGATAATAATTGTGATCAAGTAAGGAAAATCGGATATATGTAGTAACTGAGTAACAAGAAAAACAAAATACCCGACTGCAGACAATAAGTTTTTGTAGTCTAACTTACGATTTCGTAACGCTTGATACGTCGTTGAGTTTTATTTGATACGTTATTTTAGAATAATTCTAGTAAAATTACTTGTTTATTATGAAAAAGTTCGTTGGAGGTTACGAAAAAACGCATTTTTAATTTTTGCGAGAGATGTAGGTTTATAATTATTATTACAAAAAATGTAGCCTATGCTACTTGGAGAGTGAAAACAAATCTAACGACACCTTGCACACCAAAATCGGTCAAGCCGTTTAGGCTGACCGATACATACATATGTATGAGCATATAGTATGTATGTTTATACATACACATGAAACACATAACCATAATTTTTTTACGCAGTCGGGTAATAAAAAGTGGGCACGTTCGAATGAGGCACTTGCGAATCCTGCTGCGTTCTATAATGCGGATACAACCCACGAAGAAAACTAAATTAGTCATTTTCCGAAATTCTTCAAGGTTGATTCACAAAAAAATCCGGCGCCAAATTCCGTCCTGCGAAGTCAAAATACAAACTTTAAAAAAAGAGTTTGAATTGTATTCGAATTTATTTTTTATTCCGTTCGAAAAGACGTTACAATATACGGGCTCGCGTGAATGAAGTGAGTCACATGTCAGTTTTCGCGGTATTGGCGCGGATTTTCCGGTGAACTGCAGCGCAGACGAGACGAGATGTTTGTTGAGTCATTCGTGGACGTCCTTGCGTGTGCTGTGTCAGGGCTCTTCGTCTATTTACATGATGAAATATTTGTTTAATTACTAATCTGGGTTTGGTCTATTTATTTACATTTCTTTAAAGTTGGCAGTCTTTTTGATTAGTAGCTAGGGAAGCAACTATTCACTCTGGGCATTGAAAATGGATGGGAAAATATGACAAAACAAAAAATAAATAAATATGGCTACAAAATGTACCTACTAATATATTAGTTACTTAATTAAAAATCCATTATTACTTAAACTTACAGAGTTCTTGATGTTAAAATAGATATTTTTACTAGACTACTAGTAGACAAACATGAAGTATAAGCACAAGCGAATATGTTAACTTGTCTTCGCACACGGTTGCGAAAAAAAAAAACGAAAATAGGCCTGCCCTTGACCGTTCATGTAGTAGTCGTTAGTTAAATCACAGTGAGCAGTACGATAACCATTATTAGTAAATTATTACAACAGAGATCGATATTGGAGACATTACCCCCGTAACCTGACCGCCTGCGGTTATCGACTTCATAACTTCAACACCAAACAAACTTAAAATGGACTCACCATTAACTACCTAGGTTTAATATGCTAAAACCATAGTTTTCACCATTCTTGATACGTAAGTACGGCAGAGAACTAGAACTCTCTGTCGCCTTCTCTGTTTTACTACAATCTTGGACTTTTTCTAGAATAGGCAATGACACTAACCCCTGACATAACATTACATTGATAACGTCATTCATTGGGAATTGTAATTTTTTTGGTGGAACCAAGACGTTCCATCCTCGGCTACATGGTCGTTTACGATTAGGCGAGTTAGTGGTCGAACGTCCGTATAACGAGTATAAGTTTAGACCGTATAAGCCCTCGACTAATAAAACGGCTGAACCGATTTTGAGGAAACATAGCTAAGCACACTCTCAATGAAATCCTCGTTTAAACAAAAAAATTACGGTTTGAGAGCTACGATGCCACAGACAGACCCACAGATACATTCGTCAAACTTATAATAGTAATTTAAAAAAAAAAACGACTTCAAAACAATCTAGGGAGAAATAACACAAACAAAATCAAAACTGGGTGTCTACCTAAGGCGGTACGTAAACCAACTATTTTTTGAGATCGGTGTCAGGTCCTAAAGTGTTACCAATTAAGTCCTATTCAAACACCGACCTCAAAAATAGTTGGTGTACGTACCTACTTAAGTAGACGCTCAGTTTGGATTTTATTCGTGTAATTTCTCCCTTTTCAGTTAATTAGATTGTTTTGTCTTAGGTTTATCATAATATATAGTGTTACGTATACATATAAGCTTTATATTTATAATTAGATTTAATGCCATAGTCGAATATCGACAAAATTCCATATAAAACAGAATAAAAAATGACGTAAAGAACCCCTTCTTTACGTCATTTTTACGTCAAAGAACCCCTTCTTTCGATCAATAAGTTGAACGATCAGCAGAGGGTTCAGTTTTCAGGCAGGCTGGTAGCTGGCGGCCATGGCTCAAGGCTAGCGGCTCCCTCTGAAGAAGCTTGTTTCAGAGTTGGGTAGAGCGTGTGCGTGTGCGTGAGTTGAGCGTGTGCGTGAGTTGAGCGTGTGCGTGAGTTGGAACTATTCATGTAAACACAAACCGTAAATCTGCGCCCTTATCGCCGCCTGCGTCGAGACCATAAAACATTTTTTGATGTTAAGGTTACGCTATGTTGAAAAATACTGACTTGCTTACCTATCATTTGAGTACCTGCGAGTATGTTCAATTCTAAGCTGTTACTCGTAGTAGTAGGTTATGTTGATATTTTTTAAACATTATTAAACTTTGCTGAGTAATTAATAAATTACCATTTTCGACTCAAAATCTTCTGAATGTGAATCTCCTAAAAAGGGGAGGGTTCTCGGGGCGCCTTTTACTGACCAATTTTGATAATATTTGGCACATTTGACATTTGGTACTCAATTCTGAAAAAATAATTACGAATACAAGCAGTAGATCACGCGAGCACAGACTGTTTTTTAACATACTTGTTGCAAAAAGTCTTGTGCTCGTGAGGTCTATTGTTCGTAGAACAAAAAAAAAAAAAACTACAATAAGATTCCTAAGTAAATAAGAGACCAGAATAGTAATTTATTTAGAAAAAAGTTGAAGGCATTGTTATTGCAGAAGTATTATTATTCTATCAATGATTTTTTAAATGACAAATTTTAATTTTATTTGACATTATGTGTATCTTTTATTGCTTATGCTTTGTCATATTTTATATATTTTTGGTTTGTGTATTAATCTAATAACAAATAATAATAATAATTATTATTTTTTAATTTTTCGCATGTGCATGATGCTGTCTACCTGACATTTGTACGCCTAATCGGCACAACATGATTTTAAGCGACTAAATTTAGTGTAACATCTTTTATGCACTTGTTGTATAAAATTCTCGTGTTGTATGCAAATAAATTATCTTTATCTTTATCTTTATCTTTAACAGCTACTTATTACGACAGATACAGCGGCTTCCCTCCAGCAACACAACATTTCTATTTATTGACCATTTCCAAATATAACTTAGTGTCCGTGTGTACACACCTTTACGGCGACCTTGTCCAGAACGGCTGCACTGTTGGGAGATCAATCAACGGGGAAATAGAAATATAACTTTTGTGACCTGCAGCTACTGGCCGAACGTGACGAAGTTTCAGACTCTGCTGGAAACAGTTATTTAGGCTGTGGTGCTACAGATTACTAATAAACAAAGAAAGCACAGTGGAAATATACATAGAGTTCAATGTTAATAATTTGTGAATCGCTGACTTGATCTTGACATTTTGTAAACAAATAGCTCATCATTAAATAGCTCGTTTCAGATAGATTTTCTGTTTAAAGAAAAAAGCAAACAGGCAGACTCCTGGCCTTGCTAGCCCGAAGAGATAATAATAAAAACAAGCTTTTATTTAAATGCTCTAAAAGGAAGAAAATAAATTTTGAATGCAATCAAACCCATCATTTTATTAAATTATAAAATTTATATTGATATAAATAAAAGCTTGTCGCGAGATTTCAAACAACATCGTACCTATCTACTAAGTAATATTTAATTCCAACAAAAGAGACGCGTTCTTATCATTTGCTTAGAATTAAAGTTAGTTTGTTCTTTTGAAAAAAAAAAAAATGTTTGTGTTCTCGCGACAAGCTTTTATTTATATCAATATAAATTTTATAATTTAATAAAATGGTGGGTTTGACTGCATTCAAAATTTATTTTCTTCCTTTTAGAGCATTTAAATAAAAGCTTGTTTTAAAAAAAAAAACAAGAAATCAAAAAAGAAATTCAAATGAGTCCAAACTCGACGGTTTTATCTCGTTTAGTTTAGGAGTTCCTATGGTCACCATCCGACGCCATCTTGAGACCAGCTTTATGGTACCATATTATTGCATTGTCACCGAAGTTACGTAAGTAAACCTAATTTCAATAACTAATCTAACGACAGGAAGTGGTTCTAATTTAACTCGCAAGATTTGTCCCATACTAACAGGGCAAGTAAAATAAAGGCTTTTAAGAAGTAAGATTTTTTAACAATTTTTGTGAAGATACAATTTATTTAAAATCCACATTATGAGACTTGGAAAGTACAGACAAATCTAACGATACTTCCTACATTGAAATCGGTCAGCTGACTACACATAGGCAAATATATAAATAAATTAAATATCACCAGCACTTTTACATTTCTTTCTATTTCGCAGAAGGGTAAAAATCGGTTCAATAGTTGGGAAGTTACAGAGGCTGTGAGATCAGAGTCCAGCACATGGTCAGTGTGGTAGAGTTAGTCCATAGTGTCCGCTCGGTGGCATCAGGTGTGTGTGGCGACGCGTGACGCCACCTGTGCCGCACATCGCTGAATTCAGTGCAGCCTGCTTGCGCAGCCCGACTCTACCGCTAAAATACAGAAGCGTCGCTATCCGTACAAATGCTCAATACGTACAATCCCTGATAATAGTAATAAGCTAACCCTAATAACTATTAATTAAAAACTCATAGAGTAAGTGTAGTAATAGCTACTAACCCGCTCTAATCAAGATAATAACGTATTGCAACCCACAAAGCTCTAGTACTTGAGTTATAATGCACCGGAACAGTTGACAGGGTAATAGCAATGGTTAACTTCACCCCTTCCTACCCTCGGACAAAGAGTAGCGTCGGGTAAACTCGGACAGAAGAGAATGGTTGCACATGACAAGACTGTTGGAATTTGATAAATTATTACTTAGGTAATAATAACATTATTACTAAAAGATAATCTAAATAACTTTTTAGGTACTAGATTTTGTTAATCCAATGAAACGAGCTTACGGTGACTAAAAAACAAGCCTCATGCTTGTAGTCTTAGTCGTAGCTTGTTGCTGGACTATCGTAACAGACTGTTACGATAGAATGCTACTACAACTTTTTGACGGTAACTGTTACTAACAGTTACCGTCAAAAAGTTGTAGTAGCATTCTTCCAGCTCTATCTCAAGACACTTGTTATCGTGTACAATGAGAGGTAGGTACCTACCTACTAACTCAAAACAAAAAAACTACTGACGAGCTCGAACTCGAACTCGTCAGTACGAGCTCGAACTATTTTAGCACTTTCCACTAGGAAGTTCCAGCCCCTACATTCAGGGCTGGAAATCTCGTCGTTTGTATCGACGAACTCTGTAGATAAGTTGATTCATACAAGCAGTATAAAGTGCAAGGCGCGTCACCGACCGAGAGTGACGTGTGTGCTGCTCCTTTGAAAAAGACCGCCGAATGCGGTTGAAACTATAGTCGGATATTTCGGCTCAAAACAGACGTGAGTGACCCGTTGTTTTTATTTAAAAATGTGTGAAAACCACGTTAATTTCCATAGTAAAAAGCAGTATAAACTATACAGTATCAATTTATCTCTATATGCACTCCATATTATATTGATTTGTCGCATCTGTTCCATACAAAAACTTCACGTGTTAACCCTTTAAAACAAGCCACAGACTATAATAGCTACTGCATACTTCAACCCTTTCGAGCAGGGTTGCCACATTCCATCATTAATCACGACTTAATAAACCCCTAATGACTTAACAGCTTAATAGCCCCTCGTGACGCAGGGTAGTTAAAAACTACCCTTATTATAGCCACTTCGCGCCCAAAGGGTTGATACTTTTAATAGATTTTTGAATTAGGGGCAGTTTTTGCGCGCTACGGACAAAATGGCGTAACTAAAGGAATAACGTAATTATAGTTCAGGTAGTATTTACTCTATTTAGGAGGGTGTTTTTGACAAACTTTAAAAAATACTTTTTTATTTATTCGTTGTATAAACACTTTTCACGTAAAGATATAATTTGAATACTGTTTGGTAGTTTTAAGAACGATTGAGATGATTTATGATTTTTTTTGTTTATCTATGCAAAAAAAAAACGAAAACCAAATCACAGTTTTTTTTTTACTTTATATACATGTTGCTCTTGTAATTGTTTGGTTAGATAGATCGTGACAAAAGATCTATCGTAGCTTATAAGTACTTAAAAAACTTTATAAGTTAAACGGATTTATTGAAAAGAAAGATAATGATGTACGTAATGTATTTACTGTATTTTACTAGAAAAAGCCTTAAATTTGTCCTATAAAACACAAACAACATCAACAAAAAACAGGGCAAGCTAAATAAAACCGTTTAAAAATGAGAATTGGTGTCTCGATTGAACAATATAGTAAAATAAGGACAGCAGCGCCTCGTTCCCATATTAGTTCTATATATCCGAACAAACTCTATTTTAAGATTTTCTACGAGTTTTGTAAACCTAAACGCGTGAAATTAGAAAAATACTGTTCTTTTTACATTATGTACCTATACAATATTATTTTAAGCATTCTTCATCAATCATCATCGTCATCAGCTATTGTCCCCACTGCTGAATATAGGTGTCTCCTCTTTAGCGCGTCACTCTTTCCGGTCCTGTGCCAGTCTCGTCCACTGTCTTGACAATTACTTTACAATTATTACTTTACCTTTTAATTACTTGCAATTTACTTTGACTTTGACTTGTCGATATCATCCGACCAACGTGCTAGATGTATAAAAATGCTCACTTCCCGTCTCGAGGCCACCATTCTCTTACTGCTTTAGTCCACCGCCATCATTCGTCCTGAACAAGTTAATATGACAGCGTTTAATTTTATTTCAGCCATAACCGATAAACAATGAATGTAATTAAGTATAAATATTTTTCTGAACGAACGTTGCCAACCGCCGCCTCTCCCGCGGTCTAGGCGGTTTACATGTCGACTAGACGTCTAGATGGCGCGCTGTCTCTACTCGGGGCTGGCACTTGGCACGCTGGCGTGATTGTTGTGCCATAAAAGATTTAGTGAGCTGTGACAAAAAATAAAGGAACAGCTAGGGTGGACTGTGGCGTCGACAAAATATACATTTCTTTTGTATGTCTGGATGAAGTTGCTCTAAGTTATAGGGCTGCCAATTAGAAATTTAGCCATAAATCTAGTCTATCTTTGTTATTGATTACTGTGTAGTTTTGTTATGGTGTTATCTATCTATCAATTCATAATTTTTTGTGAATTATAAATTATAAGTTAGTGTAGAGAAGTTTAAAACCCCCACAAAAAACTGGTGAATCGATTTTGATGAAACAGCTAAGAATATTCTTTAAACTATATTAAAATCGGTCCATCCATGCTACGCTACCACAGAGAGACGTACAGATACACAGATACACACAGATAATAATGTTGTAACCATGAAACTTATAAGCTTATTAACACACCTCTTTTTGGGTCGGAACTTTAAAATGAGGTGAACTTTTTTATGCTTGATAAATCTATGATTGACCACCAACTCGCCTGATGTTAAGCGACGGTGTGGTCGAGGTTGGAGATCGTCGATCTAGAAGATATCTATCTCTAGCCTTGAAAATTCCAAGGTTGTAGGTCTCACTTTAGCACTTAGAACTTTTTTAATCATGTATTTCATAGCTGTTGATTTTTCTATAAATATATAAATAAATAAAAGAGATTTTTAACATTTTTTAAGGGTTCGGTAAATAAATAAAAATAGAGTCATCATCATCTCAGCCATTAGAAGTCCACTGCTGGACATAGGCCTCCCCCAATATAAAAAATAGAGTAATATAAATAAATTTGGAATTTTAGCAAAATATTTTTTGTGTCCCTTCTTCTGAATAATTGATTAAAACAGTAAATAGCTTCGAAGGTTCCCATCACCTGTATTTAATAGCGACGTCTACATTCCAAATAAAAAATCCTTCTTTTGAAAAAAAAAAAATTGGAATCAAGAAAATGTAACAAACCGATGTAAAGAAAGACTGCAAAATGTTTCTGACTTTACGTTCGAGCAACCCCGACCACCAAGTCTCGCTCACAGACCTACTTCTACTGCTACTTCCAGTCCAGACCTACTTCTACTGCTACTTCTTCTCAATGAGATTTTATTTATAGAGAGGTTATAATATAATATATATTCTCTCATTGAATATAAAGATCATGGCAAAACTGAGTTGTCAGCATTTTCGAGGATAATACACATCCTTAAGGCCTTTCAGTATCTTAGCTCTTAAATCTTGGTGTTACACTTTTTAAACACATAGGATGGCGTACCGTTGTCACTGTTCACAAGTCACGACACTTGTGTCCTAACAGCGTTGCCCGACTTGTGGCAACTGAAAACGAGTCGGGTGATCACCTTACCTGAGGCTTAACACGCAGAGCCGGGGAAAACCTATCTACATTTAATATATCATTATTACCTACTCTTTTATCGTACAAGTTAGTTTTGGAAGCTATAGTCTAGTCTCCGTACGTAACTGTTGTTTCGTAATGTAGGTAGTGTTTATTCGAAAACAATTTGATGGTTTCCTTCTTTGGAGTAGTCATAGCCGAGCCCGATACTAAATGTTTGTGGTTTTTGGCTTGTATTTGTCGTATTTAATACTTACTATGTGTATATTTACGTATAGCTATGTATATTGTGTACATTATTACTATGTTTGCGAATATTACATGTAATAAGACTATAACGGGTCAAAATCTGTACATTAAATATATTTGATTTTTTTTTATTAGAGGATGCATTACTATCGATACAGAAGCCAAAACAGCTATTTTTGAAAACAATTGTCTGTCTATCTGTACGGTGTGTCCGATGGACGCCGAAACTACTGATGGGTTTGGATGAAATTTGGCAGGATTATTACTTATACTATGTAGAAGGATCTAGCATACTTTTTATCCTGTCTGAAGGTTTCTATGTATCATATGTATATATTAATATATATATGTACATACATAGATATATATATATGTATTCTACAGCCATCTAGTTCCATAGTACAAGCTTTACTTAGTTTGGGCTAGATGGTGTTGTGTGAAATGTCCATAAATATTTATTTAATAATCTAAAAACGAAAGTAACTTTGTCTGTTTGTTACCTTTTCACGACTGAACGATTGAACCAATCGATATGAAATTAGGCACAGAGATTTTTATACATTTATTTTAAAATGCTATAATTCGTAAACGGGAAAAAAACTCTGAAAACGCCCTTAGAGAGAGGGAGAGAGAGAGATAGCGGAGCGCAGGATGCACTCTATGTGAGCCGCTATCTCTCTCTATCCTTTCTCTCTAGCGCATCACAACATCTTTGAATATATAAAATCGTCAGTAACGATAATAGAAAAGTGAGAAATGAATTAGTTTAATTTGATAGGAGAAATATTAAGAGGAAATTTGCGTTTGATATCTTTTAAATTGGCTGCGGAGTAGGAAATATTATGTTTTTTATTACTCCGTCGCTAGTATAAGTGATATCTGAATAAAACTTTTATTTTAATATTTCTCCTATCTAAATAAACAAATTCATTCCTCACTTTTCTAATATCCCTAATCAATGATTTTTTATGTTAAAAAAGGATTTTCAAATCTGTGAAAAAGGTTGTAATGTGCGAGAGAGATAGCTGCACGCGTTGAACTCCAACTTGAGAGGTTATTGCAAGTAACCTTATACAAACCTTTGACTAACACATATTTTATAATAGTTTACCTGTGGGTATTAAAGATGCCGCGTTTCATCGCTCACCTCGACCGTTGTATGCAAAAACGTCGTAACTTACTCTTTCTCAAAAACAATGCAGAGCTGTCGACAGCCATGCACGGTCGTGATGCGTTTTCCCACACACCTCTATAGATAGGTCGCACTCTCACTGATACCACCAGGATACTGTCATTCTTTAGATTGATGATACATCTGATTATGTTATTCTTGAAATTGTTAAGATGAAAGTCATATACCTACCTATTAAAAAATTCTCTTTTTTCTAATTTAACTCTGCCTAAATTTAAATTTATCACGATGTGTTTAGCTATTAACTTTTACCCAAATAATATACTCAATGAAATCAACTATATCAGATGTCCTATTGAGTTTTTAGTGATATATTTTCAACTACAGGGTGGCAGCTAGCCTGCCTGTTAGAAAATATTCTAAAACCGAAACTACAGGTCTAGCGCTTAGCAGGGTCTGTTCCTGAGGTACGGGAGCGGCGCGGGAGGGGTGTGTTTACGGTGCATCGAATGACGTGAGACGTCAGGCGGACGTCAGCATTGCTATGCCATGTCAGCCCTCCCGTGCCGCTCCCATACCTCAGGAACAGACTCAGTTAAGCGTTAAACAGGTAAATAATATATTTCTCATATATTTTTAAATAAAAACTACGGGTCACTCATGAAACAAATCTGTGTGCAAAGCGTCGAGGACTAGAAGCGACTTCTGCGCTGTTTATTTGAAAAAGACCGCTGAATGCGGTTAAAACTATGGTCTGACTTTTCTACTCAAAATAGGTTTGAGTGACCAGTAGTATATATTAACAAAATATTTTACACACTTTTTTTTCATTGGTACTTACGCTTTCTGTGCTCAACGTTCATTGTTATCGTTTAGTTCTAGAAAATTATGTACCTGCAGCATGATATGTTATTTAGTTATATTCGCGGCTCAACAGATTATTTCCAAGTTCAAAATCAGTTTGAGTGATTTGAATGTGTAAATTTTTTTAAGCAGGCTAATGGTGTACTAAAACATGCCCAACATCAGGCAACCTAGATATTATACGCTAATATTTATCCTTATTTTATGCCATGAGGTAAAAAAAGTAAAATAAACTTATTGCAAAACATCTTTATTCATCTGTTTCCGTTACAAATAACTTAAAAAGTTTCTTACAATACGTATTCGTTTAAATTTATTTGTACAATATTCGTGGCATCGTTACCAAATAATTTATTGTTTTGTTACAACCTGTTTGCATTAATTTAAATAAAATAATGCGCAAGATGTTACAGAAAAAAGTAAATCTAACAAAATGGTAGAGAAAGTTCTGGTACTTAGTATTTACTTCGGATATAAATTGACCGACAGGTGATAAAGTTCTTAAATTTTATCGTTTTTAATGCAAAAAACACCGTAAGTAACGAATGCGGAAATAGCCCTAAAATGATTCAATTTTACAGTTGTTTTACAAATAATAACTTACTTGTATATTCAACTTTATTTAAGAAAAAAAAAATATTTACATAAAGTGCGGCGAAATTTATTCACAAGTTTAAAATAAATATGAACTAAAACACAATATTACATTTAATACGAAGCGCATTTGTACTTGTATTAAATTTACAATTATTTAAATACACCTAATGTCAATATTAAATTACTTAATACATTTTATGATCTAGGTGGCAAAGTGGGATATGTCTTAAATCAATCATTTTATGAAAAAAATAGAATACAAAAGCTTAGATATGTCCTAAATGCGAATTACATTAAACTTCGTATTAAGTTAAAGCTGTTACGAATACAATTCATTACTCGTAGGCCCCATTCAATATAAAAATATAAATCGCACGCAGCGAGTAAATATTGCTTTTGTCGATATCCGTTTACAATTAATGTCACGGTGATCTATTACAACCCTTTTAGGCAAGGCAAAGGTGTCGTCGAAGAACGAACAACACATTTCATTTATAGAGAGACGATTAATCCCGAATCATAACGTTCGAATGACTATAAATTTGTCCAAATCCCTTTGAATTCCGTAAGCCTTTTATGTAGATAACTATTATTATGCGCGTGTGCGTCACAATATCGTGACACACGTGTCGCCGGCGCATGCATCTGTTCATGTTTACATTTTACTACTTAAGTATATATCCTTTCGCGGCAAACAAACTGGCAAGATTCAATAACTCATAAGGAAGACTCTAGATCTAGGCTTCTATCTTAGAATACTATGGCGTTTCGGGGCTACAAAAACTATCAAAAAGTCAGTCTTTTCATCGGAGGTTGCAGTCACTAGGAGGGGTTTCGATACACTATCAGGACCCAAGATCATGAAATGATGCAGTTCTTGTCGTTCTGTTGGTTTTTCCGCTGTCTCTCGCGTTTGGCGCACGCTACGGCATCGTTTGGCACGTACGAGATCCGGACGCCGCCGTACGCTCTCCTGGTGGGCAGAGTGTAGGATTCCGCCGACGACGACGATGAGGAACACGTGCTACAGTAGCTGCTGGCGTCATCTTCGCGAATCTTTTCTTTCCGAACGGGGTCATCCGGCTCGAAGGCTTCGTTGTCATCGCCACAAAACCGCACGGTTCTACCACCGCGTGCCTTTCTCGGAGACTTGCCGTCGACCAGCGTCAATTCCGGCATCGACGACGAATGCCCCGGCGTCACCACCGCCTGCGCTTCCACGGGATGTGGAGGCTTCCACTCTTCGGGAGATTCCTCTTTTATTTCTGAGGTCGGGCTCGGTTGTATTTGGTGTTCGGTCATCGACTGCTCGAGCCGCAAGTCAGCCAGAGCTCGGTCGAGGCTGAGACAGGCGTGCGGCGGCGGCGGTGGAGGGTGGGGCGGTGGCGTCTCAGGGCACAGAGACCCGCTCGGTTCCGAGTCGGCGTCTATGTGCGGCGAGGGTTCTCTTTGAGGCGTTCGAACTGGAGATTTCGGGGAGGGGACTCGTCTCGGCCGCGGTACTCGAGGCGGTCGTCCGATGCCTGACGGGCCAGGCCCGGAGGAATCAGACGGCGTCGGTGGCTCACCCTTCGAACACGCTATCGAACAGAAGATGGCTCCGCGGCGCGGCAAGAATGGTCGGCCGAGCAGGCTGACGCGACACGTGTGGCAGGCGAAACAGCGCTCGGTAGCATGCCAGTGCTGGCCCTCGTGGGTCATCTGCGCTTGATCGACGCCGACGGGCTCACCGCACGCGTCGCAGTACTCCGCGAAGCATCCATCGAAGCACGGCAGGCAGTAAGGCCGCGCCTCGCGCATGATGTACCGCTGTCCGCCAAGCTGCCGCGAACACTCGGCGCACGCGAAATGTTTCATATGCCATGCTCGACCTTCCGCTTCCGTGCATTCGTCGGCCAATATTATCTGCAACAAGCGTCGCTCGGTTAGATTTCGGTGAATTATAAAGACTCCAAAACAGAATATCGTAATGTTCGCGTTCGACAAAAAGAGAAAGCTAAACGATTGATTTATTTAAATCAAATCGTGATTCGTGATCCGTGATCGAACTGTCGACGACCTTATTACATAAACACAGTTCTAGAAAAAAACCATAACAGAAAATGCACAATCGCAATGGGGTTTTTGACGTGGCGTCTTCAAATTACAAAATGGCTCAATTACATCATAAAGTGGCTGGCAACCGCTTGTGTTTAAATTAATTATCAGTATAAACACGGGTTAATTAGGCATGCATATTCATCTGGGCGTGTTGGAGGAGCGCATGCGGCGGCGCAGAGTGGCACGGTGGCGCTGCGGTGCTGACGACCGCGCCAGGGAAGTGCCTCCACACAATGCCTGGGAACTGTTCCCACGGACCACCGGCGTTATATTTTGTTCGTTCATTAGTGGACTGTTCGCTCATTATTAATATTTCAAAAACGGTATTTTGTGTCAAGTTGTAAGCCCGACGACGACGCGATGCGACTTTTTGATTTGATTCGCTCGGCTGTTCTGGTTGCGCTTTAAGAGTTTTGACCTACACTCTGCTATAGTATACAATACGTATTTGCTACAGGTACGTGCAGCTGAATTTGATGAAATTCACACTATGGTGCACTATTGCTATAACAAAATGAATTTGCAAATAAAAACCACTTGTTTTTTGCATCTATAATCTATTTCAGAAGACCGCGTAACCTATTCTAGTCATTTCTTATCAACAGATCACTGTTTCTACAGCTTGTCCCAGTTTCCAGTAGTCTCACAGAAGCCGCCCAGGTTTCAGTCCCAGGCTTCAGGTCAGGCTCCCACTAAGATTTCAATTGCATGGGAGCGACGGCACTATCACATGGCACAAGTTATATTGTTCCAAGAACTAGAACTAGATTAGGCATCTTGACTACTACTTTTCTCTGTTTGTGTCTAACACATTAGATGTTTTATTACTCATTAAGAACTCGCGTCGGACTAATGTGACGTAATGTAACGCGAATAAACTATCATATTACTAAACTATAATACAACATCTCTAAATACATACAATGTGTGACGTCTGTGAGTCACCTTCAATCTTGTACAAGTAGTTTATAATCATTACAAAATGCATTTCGTATTTTTTCATAACATTATAACATAATTATGCAACACGGCGGGTCTACTGAATTTTAAATAAATTGAAAAAACCCAAATTAAAAATAAAATATTATAAAGTCACCGACATGGTATAGTGGATTGGCAAGTTGGAGTGTCTCAGTAGGTAGGGCAAATAGCACGCAGAACTGACTACTGTAGACTGTGACTGTAGGTACAGTCTACGCACAGGTGTTAGGAAGACGTTGGCTGCAGGCTGCTGCCAATCGGTCTTTTTAGAAATCCATGGGAGAAACTTATGTCCAACAGAGGTAGACTTCTTGAGTCTGAGATGATAATAGTGATAATTATGTATCGAGTTAACGATTATAATTTTACATTCAATGCTTAATTGGCTACTGGTAATACTGATAATATTAGTGTAGGTACTTGTGTTTACAATAATGGTAGTTTAACATTGCAGTATTACGATTTATGACAGTGGGCAGTAAAGGCACGTGCTTTTCGATAGCCTTGTTTGTATGCGGCCTGAGATCTAAAAACTTGAAATGTAAAAATAATAAGCATAGAATGTGATTAGAGACTAAGATTAATTTTAAAATGAGATGGACAAATTGCCTTTAAAACGATTGAGTCGAAATTAATCTAATGAGGTTATTAAAAACTTGTTGATGCAATACTATTTAAATCATTACATCAAAAACACCAAATTTGTCGAGAATCAAGACTTTGAACAACCTTGCTGACTTCTCACCGTTTCTCATGCAAAACCTTGAAAATACCTATCTATATCTAGGTCATTCTAGTTTTCTTTCCACATGAAGTTATACTAAATTATACACTAAAAGGTCTACCTAGTTTCACCTTCTACATGCAGATATACTCGGCTGCATTGCAGATACCTTGACATTTTCAGAATTAAACCATAATTATAATATTTAACTTGGTCAGTTTTCCACTCAGCCAGCCGACAACTCGTGACAAACAAAATACTTCACTAAAGCATTATCATAAAATGGTAAAACTAAGGACAGTTCCAAGGGCTTTTCCAACTTTTCTTGTCAGGGGAACTGCTTCGATAACATTGAGTTTCCATTACTAAGTATGGAATAACTACCATTTATAATAACTTTTATGATAAATTGTATTAATACGCCTTTACTTAATGCTTTTATATGTTTAACATACTATATCATAATATGTTTCCACAAGGGAAATAGTAAAATATACTGATATTTTCCGGTAAAAGTCAACGTAGATAGGCGAACCTAAAACGACCGAACATGTTTTGGAGAAGGCAAGCGATGAGCATACATGATAATACTAATCCAAGTGGAAGAAGCGAAAGACGTGTGTCAGGATCGTAACAAGTGGAAAGATAATATAGTATATATCTGCTACAATGGCCATACAAAAAGCCGTGATTGTGTGCATATATTTGTATATATTTTATTGTATATTTTCCACAACATGCATAAAAATTAGAGCAGATGTCGACAAAAGTTATTAACAATAACTTTGAATTTGTATCATTACAACTTAGCATTACAATGTACCTACTGGTAACATGCAAGTACTAATATGACCATATAATTTTTTAAAGTATTCCCAATAAAATCGATAAAATTCATTGATTTACATGTGCGTTGTAGCACATGTGCAACGAAAACACCGTTAAGTAGCATTATTATTATAAAAAATAAACAACCACAGTAAAACTCTTCCTTAATACTAAAAGCTGGTAACATTGGAACATAATAAAGTGCTTAGCATGCAACATTAGAAATCGCCGTTTCTGTCGCGTGACAGCGGCTCGTAAGCCCGTCATTCTCCTCGACTACTTATCTACATCGACATGTTAAAACGTACGATAAAAACACAAGATATAATCTCCTTCATTTCGCACAGCTGTATTACCAAAGCTGCAGGGAACAAATAAATATCTGTTTTTAATCCGTGTTTTCGTGATCGGCAAGGAAAACGATCGTTAATTTTATCATAGAGTTATTTAATTAATTAATTTAATTAGTTAATTTTATCATGGAGTTATTTAATTAATTATTTTAATTAGTTAATTTTATCTTGTCCGCTGTTAGGTCGATATGAGAGCGAAATGGAAATACTTTATTAACCTAATCGTGCGATACATGATCGTGTCATTAGTGTAAATATTTACAGAGGAAGGCGGTGATTACGAAAAATAACTGAAAAGGTTCAAGGTAAAATTACCTTCCGTCCTTATTATTTCCGTTAAATCATTTGATTTAACGGAAATAATAAGGACGATAAATAATCATTTAAAAAAATGCCAACAAAGTGATTGGCTATATGCTGCGAGATGATTAGTCAGCAAATATGTGTATTTGAAATAAAGGAAAGATACGAATACATTATTCGGTACGTAAACCAACTATTTTTAAGGTCGGTGTCTGTATAGGATTTAGTTGATGACAGTTTCGGTCCTGACACCGACCTCAAAAAATAGTTGGTGTACGTACCTACTTAGGTAGACGCCCAGTATTGATTATTCGTGTTATTTATCTCTTTTCAGTTTGAAGTCGGTTAATTTTTTTTCATTTACGTTTATATCATTGACGTAACGACATGTGTCGTTACATTGTGTCTTAGCATATTATTTTGCAATAAACCATAAACATACGTAAAAATAATAATACTCGTACAAGCACCCCAAACACCACCAATTCCAATAACAGCCGTTCCCCCAACCCCATGAAGTAATCTCCGGTAACCGTTCCTGGTGAGGTCCCATCGTCGCACGTCGGTTCCGGTCTCGGACACCTCACACCGGTACTGCAGGTAATTGCCGTGGAGAGGGTACTTGCTGATTGTTTGATAATGTCGATAGTGACGGCGGCGGCGGCGGCGGCGGCGGCGGGACGGTAAGGTGTCGTCGCGGTATTATTTTTTTATCAGCCCTGTTTGTACAAACTGTCCCACTACTGGGAACGGGCCATCTTCTCATTGTGAGAAGGGTTAGGCCATAGTCTGCCACGCTGGCCTTCGTGGTATTGGATACTTTTAAACAAAAAAAAAAAAAAAAGTTGAAATATTATTTTTGAGTGAAAAATATTTGTATGACATGTTTTGGGAGACTCAGTAGTCTTCTGATTCTAAAGTCAGATTTTAGACTTGTTCTTATACTGCTCACGTCACCGAAATAGTTGTGGGTTAAAAATATGCAGATAATATTAGGTATTACCTAGGTATTATTTCATGGCACGTAAGTAAAATAAAATAAAATCGGCCAAGTGAGAGTCGGACTCGCGCATGAAGGGTTCCGTTCCATTATCTATAAAAACGGCAAAAAAACATGTTTGTTGTATGGGAGCCCCCTTAAATATTTTTTTATTTTATTTTAGTATTTGTTGTTATAGTGGCAACAAAAAGACATCATCTGTGAAAATTTCAACTGTCTACCTATCACGGTTCATGAGATACAGCCTGGTGACAGACGGACGGACGGACGGACGGACAGACAGCGGAGTCTCAGTAATAGGGTCCCGTTTTTACCCTAAGGTACAGAACCCATATAAGACTTATCAATGAACTCGTTGAATTATAGCTTTTTAAATTAAAAGTACTTGAAATTGCAATGTTTTGGGAGACAGTATTAAATGGTAGATGTTAGACTGACGTTTTTTTATTTTCTATTAGTTTTTTTATTTGATTATCCTATTAAAAATATGGCGGTAATAATCTAAAGGTATATTATGTGTGCAACATGATAGGTACTAGTTGTTGAAATTTTGAGTCAATCAGTAATTAGTTGCGAAACTGTGGGTAAGTAAAGCATTGAAAGTTAGCTGATATGATGGAATTATCCCAGTCTGTCTTCTTGTCTTTTTACCCTAATAAGACCGCGTTTAACCACCAAACCCCCTGTTGTACAGCGAAGGTATGGTCGAAGATGAAGCGATAGAAAGACACAAAGAAAAAGTCAACAGTAACATATTGATCTATTCGAATTTTGTAAAGGTTATGGCAAGTATTAAACCACTGGCTATCTTGTAAAGCCGGGTGGCTACGGCTAGCCGGCGTACATCAAAGTGTCAGCAAGCCGCGTGTCTGCACAATTGGCATATCAATGGTGGTCAGGTTGAACGACCGCCAGTTGCTGCCGATAAATCAGCCTGAAGGGGAGGCCGGAAGCGGCCGGGCTCGCCGGGCGCTCGGCAGGCCTGCCCGCCAGCCCGCCAGCCCGCCAGCTCGCCGTATGTAGGTCGAGGGGTGCTTTCCAAGGTACGAGATGCAAATCGAAGCCACTTGGGGAATATTTAATGACGCTTCACATTCATATTTCAACATAACGATTGCCTGTCGGTTAACATGTAGCATAGATTCATCAATTCTTCATTTAAATATATTTTGTCTGTTTCTAAATGTTTGTGCTCTAAAGGCAGTCCTACCACTGAAATATGTAGCTAAAGTAAGCAAAAATATGAACGGCGCGACCTCAACCAGCTATGCCGCGTGTGCCCTGCTCGTTTGAAAAACACCGCCAAATTATATACGGAGATTTCGACTCAAATGACTTGTGAGTGACCCATACTTATATTAAAAGGATTTCTTAATTGCCCGAGACTTACATTTATAAAGCCTTAGCTATTTACGTTTTATCATTTTTCACTCAGGAATCAATGAAAAATTCACAAAAAAACTAAAAAAAAACGTGAACGCTCCAGAACCAGTTTGGAGATCAATGTGAAAATTTCAGAAGTATGTATTGCATATCATCAGGTAAATACTTAGTCTGGCCATAAATACTGTTACAGTTAAAAATAAGAAAGATATTACATTTGAATTTGGAATCTGTCATTTTTATACGATTGTTCATTGAGTTTTCTAATTTTGGCGCCAATACATTGTACAATATTTTGCGATATTAAAATGGAGTGGGGTGATAAAGAGAACCGAATCGCTGTGATTGCATTACACAAAGTTGGTATGGAGCCAAATGCAATTTTTAAAATTCTCCATACGCTTGGTATTAGTCAAATGTTTGTGTACCGGGCTATTAATAGGTACAATGAGACCTCCTCTGTTTGTGACAGAAAAAGATCTGGCCGTCCACGTAGTGTTCGTACGAAAAAGGTGGTCAAAGCAGTAAGGGAACGAATTCGAAGAAATCCTGTCCGAAAGCAAAAGATTTTATCTCGGGCGATGAAGATAGCACCCAGAACCATGTCGCGTATTTTAAAAGATGACTTAGGACTTGCAGCCTATAAGAGACGCACTGGTCATTTTTTAACTGATAATTTAAAAAAGAATAGGGTGGTAAAATCGAAACAACTACTGAAGCGGTACGCAAAGGGAGGTCACAGAAAAATTTTGTTTACGGATGAGAAAATCTTTACAATTGAGCAACATTTTAACAAACAAAATGACCGTATTTATGCTCAAAGCTGTATGGAAGCTTCCCAATTAGTCGACAGAGTGCAACGTGGGCATTATCCGACTTCAGTGATGGTTTGGTGGGGTGTCAGCTATGAAGGAGTGACTGAGCCATATTTTTGTGAAAAAGGTATCAAAACATCGGCACAAGTGTATCAAAATACCATTCTTGAGAAGGTAGTTAAGCCCCTTAACAACACCATGTTCAATAACCAAGTATGGTCCTTCCAACAAGACTCGGCGCCAGGTCATAAAGCTCGGTCCACGCAGTCTTGGTTGGAAGTGAACGTTTCGGACTTCATCAGAGCTGAAGACTGGCCGTCGTCTAGTCCTGATCTTAATCCGCTGGATTATGATTTATGGTCAGTTTTAGAGAGTATGGCTTGCTCTAAACGCCATGATAATTTGGAGTCCCTAAAACAATCCATACGATTGGTTGTGAAGAATTTTCCCATGGAAAGAGTGCGTGCTTCTATTGATAACTGGCCTCAACGTTTAAAGGACTGTATTGCAGCCAATGGAGACCACTTCGAATAAGCTTTTATATTTTAAATTGTTTTATATTTATGTATTAAACTAACACTCTGTAAAAGTAATAAATATTATTTGCAATAAAAAAAAAATATTTTCTTCGTGACAATATTTATGGCAAGACTAGGTATGGCCTTCAATGCTAGTAAGATTACAGTCTTTCTCATCTAAAGTAGTTGTTTACCTCGTCACAGGCAGAGCACCGCGGCTTCATCGTCTCCGCGTGGTGCCTCCCGCAGTAGAGCCGGCCGTCCTTCCAGAAGTAGACGAGGTCTACCAGCAGCTCACTGCAGCCGGCGCAGACGAAGCATGCCGGGTGCCAGCGCGCAGCGGGTCCGGCGCGACCGGCGCCCACGCACATGTCGCCTGCTGACATCGACTCCTCGCACTGCGGACAACATATACAACACTTAGCAATAGGTACATCACTTGAAAAAAAATCAAAATCAGCCCTGTTTGTGTAAACTATCCCAATGCTAGGCGCTAGCCATCTTCTCATTGTGAAAAGGGTAAAGCCTTAGTTTACCACGCTGGCCAAATGCGAGTTGGCAGACTTCACTCATCTTCAAGAACATTGAGAACTTTGAGACATGTAGGTTTCCTCACGATGTTTTCCTTCACCGTTAGAAGATGGCGGCAATCAACAATACGCAAATGACTTTGGAAAGACAGAGGTGCGTGCCGCGGGATTCGAATCAAGGACCTGCGGATCGCAAGTCAGGCGGTCTTCCGAGTAGGCTGCCGGAAACTTCAATACGCAGCACTAAGTAATGATGAGATAAATGCTTCTTTTATTACTGTTGGTTATGTCAAACGTAAGTCCGTTCTCAATTCGTCAATCCAATTGAATATCATCTAACTTTTTGGAAATTTAATTTTCACACCGAAAGCAAACAAATATTTCATGTGTGTCAAATCTGCTGGTTTGACACATATACATATTTCAAAAAAAAAAAAAAAAAAACAATATATATAGTAAATTTAAATTTAAAGGTATGGTACAACAGATTATTTATGTAGTAGAAGGTACATTATTTTGTTTAATTGTTTAATGCAATTTATTTAAGTAAAGCAAGTAAGTCTGTCGTGCAATGAAGAAAGTTGTTGGACCTTTTTACATTTCATGATAAGCAGGTAAAGGTTGGGTGTTCCAATTTGATTTGTGTACTATCAAGCGTGTTTTCTACGTCTCACACCACCAGGGCGCAACACTTGTTTTAGGCTTTGTTGTATCTGGACATTTTTTATTTATGTTTTTTTTTCCTTTATTGATAAATATTTTGGTTGTATTTTTTTTCCAATATTTTCGAACAATGTGAACATTGCTTGAAGCAATTAATATGATTATTTTTAAATTTTCGTTCATTTGAGTTATAACTTATTTTTTGTTACCAATAAATATGACTATGACTATGATTAGAGTATCGTTTCACATGTTGCGTTGTAGATATCAAGCATTTCTAAATAGGAATAGGAACAAATAGTCCCTCTCGTTGATTCCAAAACTCCAATCAGCGCGCACCTGCTATCCAAATCCAAACTCGACAACAATAGCTTATTAGCAGTTACATTTCGCATGCGGCCCGTGTCTTCGCCATTCATAAAACTCGCGCCACTCAGTGCCTCCAGCGAGGCTCCGCGGCCAGGCTCGTTCACTCCGTGATCAGTATTCTACGGGAACAGCTCCTCGACCTTCCGCGACCAAGGTCGACCATTGTTCCGACTAAGGACTGCCATGGGGTACTCTAGGATTCCATCAACTTAACGGATTTTACTTACTCTTTTTTTGCGGATTTTTGGGGCTGTTCCATATTATGATGGTCACTATCTTTTTACCCGACTGTGCAAGAGATGGGTTATGTTTTTCGAGAGTATGTATGTATGTGAGTATATGTATATTATGTATGTTGCTATATTATCTTCTACATCCTAAATACTTCGTGTTCCCTCCCCGAGTGTTGCTATATTTTTTGTAATAATGATAATACAATTCCAAAAAATGGGTAACCTCCAGGTTACGAAAAAGCGCATTTTTTTATTTTTGAATATTTTAACTTTTTCGTAACAAACATGTGATTTTTACAAAAACTATTCTAAGGAATATTCATTTAATTAAATTTTACAGTAGCTTTGCGTGTACTTTTTCACAAACACGTAAACTCAACAGCATATCAAGTGTATCGCAAGCAGTACGAAAATCGCGCTAATGTTGTCCACACGTGAGTATAAATAACGAGTCGATGACACCCCATTCAATAATATCGTATGAGTAGTTTAAATAACCGCTACGGTGGACCATTCACAAATACAAATATGCACACATAGAATGCTAAAATGGCAACCCTCCGTAGAGCTTTGTCGTAGACTGCTAAAAATAATTTTATTCCGATTGCAAAATATTTCACAATGAAAATAATCAACTACAATCTTGGACATGACCTAACACGTTTTCAGAGATTTCCCTGAATTTCATCACGATACAAACTGACGTAACTTATGTAGATCTCGCCAATTTTAGCGCAAGAACGAGGCGTATGTCGTAGTCATCATCACGTATTAGACATGTAGGTACGAGTGACGAGTGCACGTGAAGTGCTGTGGGAGGACTATTCACTGTGGTTACAACAACTCTGAGTAAATACCTAACACGTGTAATATATAATCCGGATGCACTGGATTACCGGAAATTATTGGATGATATCGATCCAAGCAATAAGGATATGTATGAGAAACTGGGTGTTTGACCACTGTTTTCATGTGATAAGGGTAAACATTTTTAGCTTTTGGATTCATTGGATTGGTTCGCAGAGGCTATCGTAAATCACAAGTAAGAAATATTCCTTTGTAACTATGAAGAACTCCACAAGAACCCTCATAACCTATTTATGCCCGTCTGTTTGCCTGTCTGTCCGTCTGTATGACTCAGCCATTTTTTTCGGAGACTATTAACACAACATGAAGGTACATAGATTTCTTATGTGCGAGATATGGCCCCCTAAAAGTGAAAAAATTGTGTCTCACTGCATTTCTTAACTAATAGATATATTTATGATTTACCATAGTACGTAACTTACATACGTAATTTATATTTAAAACTTTCAACGAAAATTATTTTGAACGCTTTGGGATTATAATTTTTAGAGTTATAGAGATAAATATGTAAAATTAAGTCGTTATAGTACAGAGGTCAAAGACCTTCTTGCAAAGTAATCTTAACTGCCCCCGTTGCCCATTGCTTCCTCGGTGACGCCCTTGGCGCATATAGGTAGCTATTTGCAAGGTATAGTCTATCTAGAATGTATCAGAGTCATGTCAGAAGAATCCCTTTCATCGTTTGTTTTAGAAGCGGCCTGATTCATACATTCCTGCGCTTGTAAGGAACTCTCCGTACTGTGCAGACTCATTACTACTCGCTGTTTGCGGTATAGCTTCATTAGTAGTTAGTACTAGCAGTTTAAGAACAGCAGACATCACGAGCACAAACTGCTTGCAGCAATACTTGCTACAAAGTACTCGCGACGTGCTTATATCCTAAAATCTTAATCAGAATTGAGTAACAATTTTTTTTATAAATATTATCAAAATCTTTCAGCAAATGACGCTACAGCAAACTTTCCCTTTTCGGGAAATACCCCCGAAAATTTAATCAAAAATTCCCGACGATAACAATTTTATAAAATTGTAAAATCTTAATGCCAGGTTTTGTAAAGAATGGTTGAAAAATACGAGCACGCAAACATCCCGACATAAGGAAGAACATTAATCTTTTGATCGAGTCACCTTAAACTCGAAATGCTAATGAAGGTATTATATCTAAACAAGGGATTTACTAATCAGCTGTTTAACGGCTGCTAAGCAGTATGCCTGAAGTCCGAAATGGTCTAAGAAACAATTGGCTTAAAGTTGATGCCTACAAATCAAAATGCATAAATCAGAGACCTTTGTGTGTTTTGTTCACTCGGTCAATAAACAATCAAACCGGCACATAATTAAATAAATACCGACAAACGACTTCTGGAGCAGTCGAGTAATATATCGCGTATGTGTTCACACATCGGTTTCGCAAATTCCTACAAATATCACAAAACAAACCCGACCATTAGTGGATTCCAGAGGTATTCCAACGATTGAACATTGTTCAGTTTTTGTGAACATTCTTCAATTTGGCAGACATCGTGGTTGCAACCCCGGCCGAGGCACGTACGGGTCCCAGCGGCCCTCCTTCTGGGAAGGGCTTACTGATGCTGCATAGTATAAATATAAATTGATTTAAACATATTGATGGATAATCACACAACACCTTCTAGCCCAAGCTAAGCAAAGCTTGTACTATGGGAGCTAGATGGCTGATAGAAGACATATATAATTTTATTGTTTTGTAAATACTCACTTTACATACCACCCAGACACAGAACAATTATCGATTTTGACACACAAATGTCTATCGGGTGAGCATCGAACCCACGACCTACCTACCAGTCTGAGCAGGCAGACGACTGAACTATGACTGAACCAGCCTAGTATAATATAAGAATGTGAGAGAGATAGGTTATCAAGTAATGTTATTACAATACTGTGTAAGACTTATAAATATTACATAAATATACAAAATCATGCCTATTTTAAAAAGTTATTTAGAAAGAGGTAGTATCATTTCCCTAGCATGAGTCAGAAAGGACGTCTTTACTGTCTAGCGGGCCACGCGCCGCCCTCACGCATGCATCTTGAATAATCCACAATAATCCATGCCATGCGCGTACGCACTACGTAGGTATCTAGTGGAGTCGCTCGATTTGTCTTCATCATTATTTCAGCTATTGTTACTCTACTAGTTTTCCAGGCTAGACTTTGCAAAAAATATTGATATGTTTTCGTTAGACCGCCAACTCGCCTGTTGTTGAGCGACGTTACGGTCCATGATGAATTCCACAATTTAGAAATATTCTAAAGCGCGAAAGAAACTGTGTAATCTGCACCCCTTTTGAGGGCCAGTTCTACTTCTAGATAATGCGTCTTACTATTTTCGTTTAGTTGAAGCCCGACATGAATGTAAGTCTCATCTCAGAACTTAAAAAATTCCTGCTATTAATATTATATAAAATAACAAAATATAAAAACACGTAATAATATGTCTTAGTATAGTGTAACCTCAAAAATATTGTATATTAATTTGTATAAAATTAAATATGAAAAAAGAAAAGAAATACATTACAGTTAAAAACTAAAAAACACGCTACAAATTATTGTGGTCAAAGTTCATTACAAGACTTTTCTAACAAATCCAAACACAGCTATGATACGATGTTCCATCATGAAGTTCTAGTTCATATCTTCCGGCTCCATCATCAGATCAGTTCGACAGTACCATATTATTGTATTGTCATCAGAACTACATACAGCTGCCAATTTTCATGACGCTACGACCCTTGGAAGATGGTTAAATTAGTTACGTTAGATTTCATTACATATAGGTCACCGGCCAAGTGCGAGTCGGACTCGCCCATGAAGGGTTCCGTAGCAGCAAGTAACATAATATAAAAGTTCTCGTAGTTCGTTGTAACTTTGATCGATGTTTTAATAATAGTGTATTTTTTTTAAATTAAGTTATTTATAAGTAAACATTATAATTAGGTACTTAAATGATGGGATTTAGATCTAACTATATGCGAGCCCATATAGGCTTGTTATAGCTAAACATAAGCATAACATTGTTATAGCTAATATATATTCCAGTTTGACAAGAAATATTTCCAAAAATATTATCAATTTGTGTGCCTCCTCGCGTAGTTGGACAAGGTGGTAATAACGTCCTGTATCTAGCGTTCTGCATGAATGACAGTATACAATTGTCTTTTAAAAAATCTTCGTTGAAGTCTCCAAAAAGTAATGTTGGCATATTGTTGTTGCAAAAAACATAAACGTGTCTGCCCGCTCGGGTAAGCGCAGTCGAGAACCTGCCCCCCGCGCGCTCCGCACCCGCTACCGATCAAGCCACGCCCCGCGTTAAATATAATTATTATTTAGGCACTTATTACAGATTTATTATTAGAAAATAATGGTTCACGGCATAAGCATAAGGTTTATGTTTATGAAATTATATGTTTTTTTTTATATTTGAGTTGATTGAATGAAAGGTAAATTGCGGTTTACGATTTATGACGTATTAAAGAAAAACTACTAACTAGATCTCGTTCAAACCAATTTTCGGTGGAAGTTTGCATGGTAATGTACATCATACATTTTTTTTAGTTTTATCATTCTCTTATTTTAGAAGTTACAGGACACACACACACACACACACACACACACACACACTTTACCACTTTGGAAGTGTCTCTCGCGCAAACTATTCAGTTTAGATAAAAAAAAAATAGAAACCTCAATATCATTTTGGAAGACCTATCCATAGATACCCCACACGTATGGATTTGATGAAAAAATTTTTTTTGAGTTTCAGGTCTAAGTATGGGGAACGCCCAAAATGTATTGTTTTTTTTCAATTTTTGTGTGAAAATCTTAATGCGATTCACAGAATACATCTACTTACCAAGTTTCAACAGTAGTTTAAAGTTTCGGAAAAAAGTGGCTGTGACATACGGACGGACAGACAGACAGACATGACGAATCCATAAGGGTTCCGATTTTTGCCATTTGGCTACGGAACCCTAAAAAGATTGACCTAAAGTAAAGTAAGTAAGTAGGGAGTAAAATGTTTCATTTACATGTTTTAGTTTTCAGAATCCTCACTTCAGTTTTGAATATTTGATAATTTTGAACCAAACCTTTATATAAGCTTCACTCACAAATCGATTAAGTCAGTAAATCAATATTTCAACTATAAATAGCAACAAATTCTAGTTATCCAAGGCTTCAATTGATTTCCATGGTAATCGTTCCTAGAAACTGATAGAAAGCTACTTCAGGTATTTACGTATTACTAGATGCAAGAGACAACATTTCGCTTGTGTTTTATATGTTTTATACACAATTCATTATTAATCTTTTCGTCTTTTTATTTTTATTTTCCTTTTCTTGATATTGATTTTGTTTTTTCTCTGAGATATCTCAACTTTATGCTATTTCCAAGGATCTTTTTTAACCCTAAACGCAAAACGAGGGGTGTTATAAGTTTGACATGTGTCAGTGGCATCGTTGATCCTAAACGAAAGTTTTATATCGAGAGCTTTACTTACTTAGGTATGTTTCAACGGAATCTGTTGAGCCGTAATAATTGGTCTTAATTATTCACAATGGTTCTAACCATTAACAATAATATTGAGTGAGTTATGTGTGACTAATACAATGACTTTCACTGACTTTGTACGTGACAGACGGACAGACATCAGCTGGCAGGAACCGGAGGTGACGTCACGGGATGTCACTAGACTCCGGAGGACTGTTCCGAACCAGTACAGAGAATAGATCAACTCGAGAAATATCATTCCGAACATATTATAGTATTTTTTACAAGATTTTTTCTTCCTTCTGGTTAGCGCTTGATTCTAATTCTAATAGCCAATTCGTTGCGGACCACGATGGAGCGCGCTTACCTAGAAGAAACTGACAGACACCGGGATTGTATTTGTCGGAAAATACTTCTGGAAGCGTGTTTCACAATTTAGCAGTCCTCACAATGAAATTGAGATTAAAGTGTGTAATTTGAAGTTACAAATATAACATGATAAATTGCACAATAAGAGTTTTTATTTTCTGTTAATGACATGTGTTTGATTATTTGAAACCAGTAGAATAATAAATCAGAAAATATCAGTTGTTTGTTGTACCAGTTATACAATTTCTTTGCGACTTTGGATTGTAAGTAGATATGGGCTTTGAAGGTTTTTGCTAGTGAAACCCCAGGAAATTATGATGTCTCTATAATACATATTAACATTAACTGAAGAACTTAATGAGTCACATATAGAAACACTTTTCTACTTACAAAATTCTAATTCCAGAAACGTTCCTATAATCAAATCACTTAATTCATATTATTTCTTTCCTTTGCCTTTAATCCGTTGCTTTCTTACTAAATTAAGTTGGCCCTCGTCCAATGGGCTCTTGAAATATAGCAGCTACCAGACGTCGGCATGGCGTTGTTATAGCCAAGTTATCTTATTTAATTTTGGCGAGTATAATCAATTTAATACAACAAAATAATCAAGTTTCTCATATATATAGGACGGCGGATGTCCTGTGAGCATAGAGATAACTAATAAGTATAGAAATATACAAATATATGAATACCAGTATAATACTCGTACGGAGAGATGAGAAGAGCTGAATGAGATCACCGCAGGACCGGAAATAGTGGTGTCAAATAGAAGAGGCCTATGTCTACCAGTAGATAAAGGCTGAAATGATGACAGAAATAAGTCTGCAATAAGCTAGGTGAGTTGTGATACACTCATACTATCTAGCTAGTCAAAGGCCATGTTTAAGAAGTGCAGGCGATATCTAGCTAAGTATTTAAAACTTTGATATTAATAGTCGTCTCGGGAAGTACACCTTTGTCGGTTATTCAAAGTTATTAAACTACCGAGGTAACCGAAAACCCAAGTAATGTTTAAGATTAATAAATAATTAATCATGCTGAGTGCTGGAGTGGGGGAAAAAGAAAAACAAACACATATCTTCTTGATCGAGGAGCTCCATCTTCACAGCGTCATATAATACAAAACGAGTTGGTGGTCAAAAGCAGACTTATTTCGCATTAAAAAACCAATTGACCAGGACTGGACCACACGTATCTCACTGAGACAACCTCATTTAACATCTCAATCATCACTCACGGCTATTTTACACAAATAGTCGAGGCAGGAACAAATCGCCGCTAATTTGACGAAAATCACGAGCGGCGGCGGCGCGGGCGCAGCGGCGGCGGCGGTCAAACAATCAAACCACGCCCAGAGGTCCCACATGAAACGATACCGACTAACCACTGAGACAACAAAACACTGCACTTGTACCTTCTGCTGTAGATATCATTAAATAGCAAAATAACGGCCAAGTGCTTATTTGCTTCATATACCGAGGTTTCCGTAGCCTTCTCATATGACTTCTAAAGTCCGTACCTAACCATGAAAACATTAGTCTATGAATAAGAAATCTTTTTTTTTCAGTTGAATAGATGAAAACTACATTCGTCTATACGTTAACCTCCATCTACTTAGAGTGTAAGTGTGAAATCACATTTTTTTCTTGTACGAGTAACTGCAAATTAATAATTTTCAGACGTTTTTCTTCATTTCTTTTGCCTTTCTTGATCCTAGGTCGATGTGAAGTTAGATTTACTTAGCAAGATTTTCTTTACAAGAGTTAAAATAAGGCACGAGCGGCCGTTTACTAAATTTATCTCTTAAGTATTGTGTTGATTTAGTAGTTTGATTGCATAGACCTACGTTTTTAGCACGCTTTTATTAGCTTCACCTGTATGCATGTTTGTTTGTTTGTAACTGACTCCTTTGGATTTGATTTTGATTCACTTCTAACGGTCAGATTTCATTCAAACTTTGTAGACTTATCGAGGACCGATGACAATACAACAATTTAGAGCGTGTTTTTTAGATTTTTAAACTGTAGGTAATTATTATTTATATATATATTTATATATGTAAGGATATCTAGTTTTTGATACCTACAGAGGTAGATAGGAAATGCAAGTAGATAAAACGGAACAGTGAACGAAGTAGGAACTTGAAGAAAATGGAATGTGGACGAAGTCACCCTGAGCGACTTCAACTTGATATCTCCGCGCGATCTTGACAAATATGGTATTAAAAGCCAGACAACGAAGTTTTCCTATCGGTCCCGTTGTTCCCTTTGAGGTATGGATTCCTAAAAACCAAGGCTAATTTGAAATATTCGGTGAGATAATTAGAAGGTGCGAGAGTTTCGGCGATCATGAAAGGATCGTTGCACAACTACTGTCACTCGAGTCAACTGTGTTGGTGGGACTGAGGGGACCACCAGCAGTCCGTTTGATTTGCCGACGAATTAAAGAATAATGGGAGAGGTTGTTATTAGATAGATAAACATGGTTAGCAGATCGCACGTTTTATGATTTCACCGTGGTTATTACATAGACTTTCCAATTTCTATGTCAAATTTTAATAAATAAGTAAGGTTTTGAGATCGTTAAGCAAAATTTAAACGGTCACTTATGTGGTTGTTATTCGTTGATATATAATTTTTGACGGATTTGTACCTGAGGCACTAATATAAATAATACATCTAACTACTATTATAAAAGTGCAAGTAAATAATTGTAACAGTCTCTCTGATTGTTATATTCCGGGATTAAACGGCAGAATTGGTCATTATGAAATAAAAATATAGCTGAACCCTTATTAATGATGCTTATATCTTATACCTATATTCGAACTGGCTTTAGAACCTTCTGATGTAGAAACAAATCAAAATCATCCATAGAAATAAAAATATCAATGAACGTATTAGCACAGCTTGCGGCGTACTTATAGGACTTTGTTACACTAAAAAGTTAATATTAAATTGGTAGGTAGAAAAAAAAACTAAAATAAAGTAAGTATGAAAAATATTTATAATTTTAGACAAATTTGCCTTGTTGTCATAACGTTATAAAATGTATGATAATACATGATAATCATTTACTGTTTTTATTTTTTGTCTAAAATTTCTATATAACATTTCAAGATTCAAAAACGTATGACAAACATAGGTATGTATTTTTTCTGTCTCTAGACTAATACATTACACACAACGACTAGGTACCTAACGTGTGTGAGCTTGCTGATTTTTTTTACATAAATTATCTACGGTGGACAACCAAGTCCTCCGATCCTCACACATGTTTTGAAGACATGCGTTAAGGCTCAGCGCTGCTAGTCTTATTGCTCCACAGTAATCTTTGACATATTCTATGACGAAATAAAAACTGATGAATTACTTAAAGAATTTCGCGATATTGACGAGCACGGAAACTGTCAGAGTGCAAGAGTTTATCTGAATTTCGCGATATTGACGAGCACGGAAACTGTCAGAGTGCAAGAGTTTATCTGAATTTCGCGATATTGACGAGCACGGAAACTGTCAGAGTGCAAGAGTTTATCTGAATTTCGCGATATTGACGAGCACGGAAACTGTCAGAGTGCAAGAGTTTATCTACCAATACGTTTTCATTGACGTCACGCCTCCGTACCCCAGTCTATGTAGATATTCGTGTAAAAAGACAAAAAGTAGTGAGATTCCCACAGCGTCCGAGCCGCGTGTCACGAGCACTTGTCTAGGCGGGCTCGTTTTTGCCCCGGCTGCTAGGCCCTGGACTCCCCGGTGAATTGGTACACTTTTTGTCGGGATACCTGCGCCTGCGCCGCCTGCGCGGACCCCCGGACAGATATTTTAACGCCACGGCCGCGGCTGCGTGCCACGGATTCTACTCTTCACGGGTTACCGTTGCGTCATTTGTATGTTTTTTACAGTTTACGTTCAACTGCATGACTGTAGGTACCTATCTTATAGAATTTGGTTGAAACTGAAATTAATCCTAATGTATTAACCCTATTGGTACACGGTCATCACAAAAAATAATTCTATAAAAAAATATCAAAGGTAGGGTTCCGTTGCTAATGTTATAAATTGAAAGAAAATAAATTGGCGAGTATATTTTGATAAGATCGGTTTGCAAAAAGGTCAATGACAACTGTACCATAATAACTTAAGAGTTTTACATGAGTCTCTGATACGTTATACTACCTAAGTATTAACCATAAGTTAGTAGGTTAATCATGAATTTCTAGATCTAATAGTTTAGGAACATGGACAGCGATACACATTTTTTTTCACCTCTAGCGGGCTATCCACCCATCACATTTGAGAAGAAAATGATATGCAAAACAAACTTATCATATTTAGTCTTATTTCGAAAGACCTAATTCTTCAAAAACTTGACAAATTAGGATTGGATTAAAAAAATCATCCCTTCCATCCATCTATCTGAATTTCTAACAGCCCGGATCGAGACAGACGTAGACGAGTGCCAGAGAGGCAGCGAGAGGAATTTCTAACAGCCCGGATCGAGACAGACGTAGAGGAGTGCCAGAGAGGCAGCGAGAGGAATTTCTAACAGCCCGGATCGAGACAGACGTAGACGAGTGCCAGAGAGGCAGCGAGAGGAATTTCTAACAGCCCGGATCGAGACAGACGTAGAGGAGTGCCAGAGAGGCAGCGAGAGGAATTTCACTTACTCGAACAACAAAAACATTTTTGTTGTCTCGAAACACTTTGTTATTGATAGTGTTTACCAAACTTCAATACTAGGACGGCGTTATGCTGCAATGGCGGAAGAACACTATTCAAAATATATTAGGTTATGTGAGATCAAAGAAATAAATTATGATTGATATTTGTAGAAGTAACAAGTTAGTGGGATTTACTTTCAGATTTCATGCTCATTTACATAGCTGATCCCTTTGGTCTCCGCCAAATTTTATGTGTAGGGTTAGCGGTTAAGCTGTCATGTTGTCTGACAGTCAGTCTGGCTGTGGAGTGTGGACAAAAACCTTAGTAGATGTAGAATATACGTCGTGAATGTGTCTTGGCACAACCAGTGTCATATCAGTGTGAAGGTGCAAATCGACTCATAGAATTTTTTTTTTTTTGTACTTTTGGTTTTTGAGACTGCTAATGTATTTTAAAACTAACTATAGACGGACAAAATATCGCTCTATATTTATATTATTTTCGCGGGATATTTGCCGTGCTTGACATTATTTTGAATTCCCGATATTTCGAGAGTTGCATGGCACGGGCCACTGAAGAATTTAGGTTGTTGATAACACTATCAACAACCTATGTTCTTCGGCGCAGTTACATGCCCATGTAACTGCGCCGAAATATTGAAACTGCGTTAAATATCTCGTTACAAATACAAATGAATATGGTGAGTAACCGTGATAAAAAATATCACCCTGTTTTAAGTTTTTTTCATCTAAGTTAGATCACCAACTCGCCTGATAGTAAGTGACGGTGTGGTGTGTCCGAGGTTAGAGAACGTGGATCTAGCTAGATAGTAAGTGACGGTGTGGTGTGTCCGAGGTTAGAGAACGTGGATCTAGCTAGATAGTAAGTGACGGTGTGGTGTGTCCGAGGTTAGAGAACGTGGATCTAGCTAGATAGTAAGTGACGGTGTGGTGTGTCCGAGGTTAGAGAACGTGGATCT
Organism: Lycia hirtaria; assembly: GCA_947563715.1. Taxonomy (NCBI): domain Eukaryota; kingdom Metazoa; phylum Arthropoda; class Insecta; order Lepidoptera; family Geometridae; genus Lycia; species Lycia hirtaria. The sequence continues at coordinate 791,089 of OX387384.1, read as the reverse complement.
AGCTAGATAGTAAGTGACGGTGTGGTGTGTCCGAGGTTAGAGAACGTGGATCTAGCTAGATAGTAAGTGACGGTGTGGTGTGTCTGAGGTTAGAGAACGTGGATCTAGCTAGATAGTAAGTGACGGTGTGGTGTGTCCGAGGTTAGAGAACGTGGATCTAGCTAGATAGTAAGTGACGGTGTGGTGTGTCCGAGGTTAGAGAACGTGGATCTAGCTAGATAGATAGATATTTGTACACTCTAGCCTTGATAATTCTAAGGTAGTTCGCAGGAAACAAGACGGTAGCGAGTTCGATTCCTGAGCAGTACGCGTCGAGAACGTAAACTGAAATAGTTAAATATGGATAGTTGTTATTTGAATGAGAATAGTTCCATGTTGCATGGTCCCGTCCGTTATGTTTGCCGGCGAGTGCGAGTGTGGGAGTGTACGCTGCTGCTCTCCAGACCTTGTTTACTCGACGACTATCCACTCTACGCATGCGGCTCCGCGTCCACACGGCCCAGTACACTACCTACACTACATTACATACTACCTTACATGTATTCCTTATGGCATTTTAATTAAATAATACAAAATATTTACGTGTTTTCGTGCGTATGTTTGTGAGTTTTTTTATGTGAAAACTTTTTTAAGCGCGGTGAGCACGGGTTATTTTGTGGGTATGGATTGAATGAAACTAATGCCTTGATCACACGTACCGAGCAAACGGGCGAGACGGTGCTCTCGGTCGAGTACTCGGTACGTATAAACATAGCGCCGAGTGCACGGCCGAGCGCTCGGCCGAACAAAGTGGCGAGACAACAGCTCGGCTGCCGTTCTACCTACTAGACCGAGTTACCACCCTCCCGCTACCCCGCACTGTCTCGCTCACTCGCTCGGCAGGTTTGAACGTGCACTGTCTCACCGCTCGCCACTCGGCCACATGATTGTTGCGTCGCCGCACGTGGTTTTTTTGAGTGCAGTTGTTTAAAACAAGTTAAAATGTCTACAAATATCAAATGGGGCGTCGAAACAAAACAATTCATTAAAAACAGTGTTTGTGGCGCCAAAACTAGATCTTCTCAACATCCATGGCCTTGTCCAAATGCGGCGTTGCTCCTTTTCCAGCAGTTCATTTAATTCTTCTACTAATGGTGGAATAAGTAACTTTGTATATTTTCTAATTATCTTTTTACGATCCATCATATCCGAATTGTAGTCTCAATAGAACTGAACTGACTGTGCTTATTTCAAAACGTGTGTGAACAGCTACTCGCTTACTAGACTGTCTCGGCCGAGAAACATTTTACTGTCTCGCCGGTTTGCTCGGTACGTGTGATCAAGGCATAAGACGTCACGCTCGGCTTTGTAACGTTCGAGTAAAGTCATCTCGAGTCGACTAAGGGAGCGAGTGAGATATGAGAGGCATTATACCTTTTCTTTTATAGAACGGCTTGAAGTAGGAGGGGAGCCGTCTTATGGTAGGTATTCCAAAAACGTGGACGAAACAGTTTGGTTATTATTGATGCGTGTCGGTAAGTTGTGAAATAAGCTTCCCGAGTGGGTATTCTCCAGTAGATATAATCTAGGTGTCTTCAAGTTATGAATAAATTGGTTTCTTCCAGGCAAGCGCACTCCATCGTACACCGCAGTCGCACATCAGCCAAGTTGGGGGTCAGGCGCAAATCTATCTAAAAATTACGATCAAGCTTTTTACACTTGAATTCTTAGATAGAAAATAGAATAGAATAACTTACTAGAAAATAGGTGGTAATATAATTAGCATCATGTATACAAAAAAACACTATATTTTTTGGACGAGTGATATCTAATAATTATTGAAATCTGTAATGCAAAAAAACATCTATCTAAGTATCTGCAGTGTTCGAGACTAGTATAGGTTAACTTAACTTAGGTTATAAAATTATGTAAAATATACGCAATAAATCCGTTCAAGTTTGTTTCATTTCAATGAGTAACTATTGCGCAAACCTTACTGTAATGAAGTAAGTAAGTACATTAAACGTTGTATTCAAGTCTAGAACAACAAGCTTCGGACCATCGCAACCGTCCCTGGAGCCACATTAACACAGAATGAATCGATCTTCTCTCGCATCCCGACAACTTTATACAGACCTTCGACTTTTTCTATGTTTTTTCTCTAAAACAATACGTCGGTAAACGATAATTAAAAGTGGAGGCTCCATCACTTTTTTTCTAACTTTTTTCTGTCTATTCTTTTATTGGGTTTGTTTTTTATGGAGAAGGCATCTAATCCGATCTTCTCCGGGCCGGTTCACTAATTGATAGCTTTCTATTTATTTTTGTCTTATCTTCTGTGATAAAATGTGTGGAAATCGGACAACAGAGTGTTTTGACAAAATTGGTAGAGATAATTTTGATATAGATCATGAATTTGGAATTTTGAACTTTATAAATTCAAACCTTCAAGTAAATAAGGGTTCCTTGTTTACTATGGAATCCTTATAGCTCCCCCATTTATGTCTGCTTGTCCGCGACTTTGCTCAAAGACATATTTGAACATTAATTAATACGTACATGAACATACATAATAATAGTCGTAGAATAAAATTACTTTGGGGACCCTCTCTTACATGTAAAATAGGGATGAATTACTTTTTTGCTCATCTACTCCATCGTGTGGAGTATCGTTGGATAGATAATCAAAAAACATTGGAGGTGTGCAAAAACCATTTTAGGATTTGAAGTGATTATTTTTATCAAGTGAAGAGTCTCTCCTTTCTACCGGCTAAACGATTGACTTTGGAGATTTGAAAAAAATCATGCTAGTAGCATTATAGGATGAAATTAAATAACCCTCCTTCTCACGCAGTCGGGTAAAAAGAAAACTATCACGGCTAATTTTACAAGTTAACGAGTTATAGTCTATCAACTTAAAAAATGTACTAGAGGTGTAAGAAATGAAAATATTGTGCAAATTTCATTTAAATTCGCGTAAGTTAACTCGTATGTTCATAGTGTCAAATAAAAGATGAGGGCATAAAATATAGTGTGCAACTACGGAACCCTACTGCTAATCAATGTAAACGATTCTATGATCTATGATCAATTTCTGAGAATACGTCATGGTTCTTACTCTTTACTTTGGTTACTTTTATCATATTTTTTTACTACATAAAATTTTCAAATAATATTACAAAATTAAACTTTCTTAACAATCTGACACGGCAAATCTTAAAATTACACCATAGGAAAAAAATATGCCTTAAATCCATTTTTTTTTTTTGTATAATTCCAATGTTATTCATAAATTATATAGGAGGTGTACAAACTATTTTAAGCTTAATTTTTCGTTTATGCAAGATAATGAGTTATTCATAATTACATATTTTAACTAAAGAGACATAAATATTAGAAGCCTTTTAAAATACCTAATCCAAACTGTTCGAGGTAGTAGGCGTGGCCCCACCACGGCTCTTTAAATGATGTTGCCGTCTTGTTATTTACCCTTGTCTTGTCGATCCTAAAACACTCCTCATGTTCGGAATTTTTAATTTAGAGCCGATTTCTTGGAGTATCCTCGGCATGTATCGCGACCTTGGAGAAGTATTTTAATTGTTTCGATTACATTTTGACTAAATCCCTTGCGAAGTTATTTAAAATTATGGTTGTTTTTAGAAATATGAACAGGAAAATATTTTGTACAAAACCAATAACAAATTATAGGATCTGCTAAAGATAAGCTGCGCCCTGAGGTGTCACCCGCGTCACCCGGTGTCACTGGGAAGAAAAACGGTGATGATTATAAGATATAGCCTATGTCCTTCTCCAGGTCCTAAAGAACATTTCTGCCATTTAGTCGCGACGAGGTGACAAACAGGCGGACAGACGACAGACAAAGTTACTTTCGCTTTTATAATATTATTCAGGATTTTAAAAAAATCAAGTCTGCAAGTGTCTAAAAGTACCATTTTAGACTCGTACTTAGTCGTGGTAAATACCTTAAAATAAAGCTTAAAATAAAAAAATCTTATTTTTCTAAATCTAAATCTTATATTTTATTTGTATTTTTATGTAAGGCTAGATTTTTGTACCTATGCAGACTTTTTCAACTTGATTCTTAGACTCAGAAGATTGAGTCTCATTAAATGTTATATTGAATTAATTTAATAACAATTACATAATATAATTACATAATAACCTAATGACATAAGAACATTTCTGCCATTCAAACTGACAGGAAAACAGACAGAAAAAACAACAGTTTCACAACAACTGCAAACATCCACAGCCAAACTAATAAAAATACCCCAAATTCTTCCTTTACAAATGCGAAGCATTCCCCTCAATTCAAGAAACATGTTTCTCAATTTGAAGAGTTAAAACAAAAGGCAAGCCTTAGTAAAGCAGTTATCAACGAGAGATAAGAAGTAACGGCATCCACAGACGATTCTCACGGTGTGACGGCACCGCCCGAAACAATATCATATTGTATTTGAATAGGAGATAAAATGACACGAGTTGAAGTCAATGTACTGCACTGGGTGTAGGTAGATTATACTTAATGCCTAATTTGTCGAGGAAACTTTAAATTCCAAAATTATTGCCATATTGTCGGTAAGAAAATTTTTCTCAGCGATATTTTTTAACGTCTTTGAACCTAATTAACGGAGATTACTAATCTTTAATACATATACGGATATCAGATTACTACTTTATATTTGTCGTTGTAAATTTTAGAGCAGGCACTGAAGGAAATAATAACAAGTCGGTCAATTCAACATACTCTTTCATTATATCAGTGCTGGCTAGCAACACCTTAAGCTGTATTCTTTTTTGTTTGCTGCAACTTTTGTAATTTCAAATTATTTTAAGAGTTTACATATATTATGTGGAATAGATAAAATGTGATAGCTAGTTTTGATAGGTCACTCAATTGTGCAAGATTTTGGTGCTAGAATAACACCAAAACAAGTACATATTTTCTATAGCGATGTTCTCATCTTTTCTTAAAATTATTGAAATTTGGTTTGATATTCTAAGTTCTCTGCTTGTAATTTGTGTCCACCACCATATGCTATTAGCCTATAACATTTAAAAAAACTATGATATTATGTGTACTATATTTTGTACTAACCATATTCTGAAAAATATACATTCTGATTTTGACTTAGGTAACACGGTTGCAGACCGTAACAAGTAATTTTAGTTTTCTCTGAAAGAAAAACATCGTTTAATATCTAGTGATCTGAAACTGGCTATCAATAATTAAGAACTCAATTTGTTATCATTATCTTATTGCAAAATAAGAATCAACAATAAAAACAGAAAAAAAAACCAAAAAGGTTTTCTCCTATTAAAACTTGGGAAATAGTAAGAGAGTAGCATTCCATGAACGGTGCCACAGCAGGCATCAATAGCGGCGGCACCACAATGCAATGTCCGACGTAATCTCCAGAAACGCACATTCCTCACATAAGGCGGTGGTGTGAAAAAAATAGTAGAGTGACGGCGCTTCTTGATGGTCCCGTAGGAAACTGATATTTATTGATAAGGAAACATAGATATATTTTGGAATAGATCTACAATATTTGATGCATATTTTATTGTTTGAACTTACAAAAAGTTCCAAAAAGTTTTATAACTGCAGTTACTCAAATGGTGCTAAAAAACTTTTTGGAATTTTGCTACAATAAAAGTAATGAAAATCTTGATACTGCAAAAATATTCGCATTGTTTTTATGGAGCATTAAATATGATTCCGTATTTACTAATGTGGGTTGATCCGATCGTAACTATTTTAGTGTGGTCTCGTTATGTTCTGTCAAACAACAATAGATTAGGTTGAGAGCTCATAAAATGCTAAATAAAGTGAATTTAGGTTAAATTGCCGATAAACACTGTTATTATGGTTGTCATCAGTAATTTGATGGTGAGCAAAACAAAAGATAGAAGTTCGACAACCTGTTAAACTATTTTATGGTCGGAGGACGCTAAGTTAACTTTGATATTTTTATATCTCATTTTAGAATTTTGTGAAAAGACTATAGAGAACAAATAGAGAACCCTAACTTTCTAACCCGCGGTACCCAAACTGGCCTAGCTACAATAATGCTTACCTATGAATAATAAGATCAAATAAAATAAAAAAGCTTTCGTGCGACTGAAGCACAATCGAACAAGCATGTAGACAAACTATTATGTGAACACAATGCAGTCTCGCTTCTCACTCCGGCGCTGAAGTTTTACAATAGAGATATTATCATCCCTCTCGCTCTTTCGAATTAGTTCGTTGTGATTGTTGTTAAGGAGGCTGCGATTGTGATAGTATCTTCTGATGACGAGATAAATGATATCTGAACGACATCTTTAAGTTAAAACTTTAATATAATACAGGACAACATTTATTTCTAAAGCTATACAGTTTTAAGTAAAAATGAATAAACACTAATGAGAGTAGATAGAAAATGGTATAATTTTCTTATAAGAAGCTGATGTTTTTGTCGAAATTGATTATTAAATTAGTACTCAAAACACTCAGGCAAATAATACAACAGTAGGTCATAATACAAGATCCAATTACCATTCATTACCATTGAAATTATTTTCTCAATAGGGCTTGATTAGAGTTCTACAGTATTCATCCCCATAGAGACCCAGCTGGAGGTTTCGACCTTCACCTTCGTCTAATACGAGTAGTTCCGTCTGGAATTCGCTCCAACTAAGGCCTTCGATTCTGTCGTCCATAAATCCGTTTTCAACATACATTGAAAACGTGATCATAAAAATAATTATATTTTAATCCTTTCTGTTACGCAATGTATGTTTAACATTGCGATAAACTTTCCAAAGTAGGTTGTTGTAGTAGGATATTTGAACGGGACTCCCTCAGGGTGGGCTGTTTGGACCGCTCCTGTAGGTGACCCTTTCAAGGACGCTCTTTGTAATTTACCAGCTATTTGCTCTGTGAAGTGGAGCAATCTAATTATTATTGTATAGGTCCTGCTAGCGGAGTACGAACGGCGAGACGACTTGACTTCATAATGTATGCTATTGAACATTTTTTTACTAAATTGACTACGATCACAAATTATTTGATTGGAGTGCTATTAAATAATTACAGTAATTCAGGAAAATCAAGTAATTTTGATAATTTGGTTGACATAATCTCCCCGATAAAAAGCTGTAACGAAACATCGCAATTATCATGAAAAAGTCCAGAAAGGTAGAAATAATATTCGACAAGAATCAGACAGACTTTATGAGTGACAGTAACAATAAAACCAAAGAGCGGTTTCGGAGGAAAATATCGACGTATTTATTTTTATTATTCATAAACAAGGGAAGATAAAATAAAAGGCAGACATGACGACACATGACGAGCACGCAGACGGCACGTTTCACGCGCCACAAGGAGACGCACACACTTAGTTGAGGTGCATTTACACTGCACACGGTTACATGATAGCAGAGATGTTATATAAACATCGAATAACAACCGGGAGAAAATTATTGAAAAGTTTTGGAAAAGGATTACTAATATTATTACTTAAAAATTCATTGATTTCAATACATTAATTTTTTTTTCAATATTTCAGAATTATGGAATAATTTCATAACAGCGAGCCTTGTGGGTCGAGATAACCCCGAAAAAAAAACTGTAAGTGGTCAACTGAGCCCACGGGCTTAGCAGACTGCGGGCTCAGTTGACCACCGAATCAGTTTTTCCCTTAAACAAGCATGTATTATTCGTATGTATTAATTAATATAATAATTAATTTCGTAACATAAACGGCTGAATTAATTTTAAAGTTATGAGTTTTTGAATAGTCTTTGATTGTTTCAGTTTTTTTCTTCTCCATAATATTACTTGTTATACAAACTATATTATTTAGCTGAGCGCTAAAACAGCTAATTAAATGTAGCAACATTAAAAGCGTAACACCGTCGCGTCATCGTTAATCCCATTATCGATATCAAGTTGTATTTGCATCAGTAATGGTCGTGAACGGTGCTCGCTGTAGTGTGAACGATCCCTAACGTTTAAGGGTGCCTTTCCAAATGAATATTCTATTAAATATATTACCATAATCGGCGACAACCCGCGAACCAGCCCGGGGCGGGGCGCTAGTCTGTAGAGGAACTAATCAAAATGCAAACAAGGAATGAAAAAAGTAAAATATAGTTTGAAATATTCTACGTTGTTGACTGAATTGTTTCTGAGGATTGTATAATTTACGAAGACCTATGTACGTTAGGTTTAGTTTTTACCCGATTGAGAAAGGAGGCTTATGTTTTTTGAGTGTATGTATGTTTACACTATGTATGTGAGTATGTATGTATTCTATATGATTATTTACAGTTTAAACGGCTTGACCGATTTTGATGTGTGAGGTGTCGTTAAGGCCATCTTTACTCCCTGAGTGAAGACGGATCTATCGAGGAATCTAACTCGGATATAGTTTTTGTAATAATATTAACACATCTCTCGCAAAAATAAAAGAAAACGTTTTTCAATGAAGACGTTTCCAACGAACTTCTTGGTAATGAACAAGTGATTTTAATAAAATTTGAAGAAATAATGGATTTTATATTAAGAATATTATGAAGATTCTAAAGAATGGACATTTATAATATTTTACGCACACTTTCTCACAAAAAGCGTACACTCAACAACGTATCTAGCGTAACGAAATCTACAAAAACTGCTTTTGTGCAGTCGGGTATTTTGATTTTCTTTAACTAAATAACTATTTGTTTTTCTCTAGATATTTGTTTAAATTAGCCAACTCTTAAAATCAAAAAACACAAACTAATAAAATCCCTCTTTATAGGGGAAATATATCCTTAATACAAAATATCCGACGAAAAAAGTGTAATACATTATAAAATAGTATATGTACCAAATTTTATAAAGATCGGAGAGTAGTAATAGTTTGTCAAACACGACCTGTACGCGAGTAACAACTAACATCCGGACAGACGAAAGACAATTTTACCAGTTGATACAGAGACCTTTATTCGCTTCGCTCACTCGGTTATAGTAATTGTGACTATCTGTTTGCTTCCTGTTCACGGTGTAAGCAGTTTCATCACTTTTGATGACTTTATAATTAAATATTTCTATTAAATATTTTTCACATGATTAAACTATAATATTTTATCTTAGAGACATCATATAACACACCCATTAAAAAATAATCCGTTTTCAAATATGTAGAATCGCCAAAATGTTCGGCTCCATTGGATATTTTATAGTTATTTGAGCGCTCATAAAATAATCCGCAGTACATAAAAATACTACATAGAGATTTTAAACATATAAAATCATTGAGTAGGGATATTAGAAAAGTTAGAGCAAATTTTTTTTATTTAGAGAGGAGAAACATAAAAAAAAGTTTTAATCAGATATCATTTATACTGGCGACAGAATTAGAAAAAAGCATTTATATTATTCCTCAGCCAATTTAAAAGATATCGAAGAAAAACTTATTTTTAAATATTTCTCCTGTCTAAATAAACAAATTTAGCTCTCACTTTTCTAACTATCCCTATTCAATGATTTTATAATAGTATGTTTAAAAAGGTTGTGATGCGTGAGAGAGATAGCTGCGCGCGTTGAGCGAATCCTTAATTGATGTGCAGTGACGTCATTTACCAATATTACCCAACTGAAAGTTACTGTTTTCATGGACAAAATGAATGATTTTAGCTACTGCTTTATATCATCTATCTGATACGATTCTAGTATCGTACGAAGAATAATTATGTTTCGTACGTAACTAGTTACGAAACAACAGTTACGTACGCGGCCGAAGCGGATATATACTATATATACTAATAGCTGCGCCCCGCGATTTCATCCATATAGTGATGAAATACGGTGATGGTAATGATGATAAAATATAAGCCTATGTCTTTTCCCATGCCCTAAAGAATCTCTGTGCCAAATTTCATAACGATTGGTTCAGCCGTTGAGCCGTGGTGAAGAGGCAGCAAACAGACAGAGAGACAGACGACAGACAGAGTTACTTTCGTTTTTAACCAACTTAAACAAAAAGGAGGTTATCAATTCGACCTGTATGTATGTAATATTGTCAAAACTGCACAGGTTTTGTATAATATAATAGTTAGGATTAGTCTTCTGTGATTATACTTAAATAAAGAACACACATTTATCCTTGTTCTGTTTGGTATTTTTTTCCTAGTGTAATACTGTAACTTCTATTACTCTTACTTGCTGGGAAAGCTGCTGAAAAAGGAATAACAGAGCTCAAGAGTTGTTGTGACTTGATTAAAATAAAACTTCTCAACAAGTCATTATGAATCCACCAGATTTTTCGGTTTGTCTCGTCCCCTCCGAACTAAAAAAATATATTTGAGCGTCATTTTTGGTGCATGATTCGTCAGTAGGTTATCCAAACTGATATCCGAATCCGTATTACATTTTTTATTATATTTCACTTAGTATTTTTGCACTTCTTGGGGTCAGTTTCCTCTATATTGGGTGGTCTTGACGTAATTTTATTCACTTCATCGTATGAGCACACACCTCGGATCGCGGAGGATTTTGGATCTGTTACTTTGTCTCGAACGATGTTTTGTTCGCTCGATTTCTCGATATTAACCTCTTAAATGGCTTCATTTACATTTTTGGTGAGCATTATGTTTATAAGTTTATAGCAGATTGAACGCATGTTCAATTCAAGGAATCTCAATTTTGGGGTTCGACACTCGAACTTTGCATGTTTATGATTAGTAGTTACCAGCTCCGGACTATAAATGTTATAGCTTTACTTTTGTTGTTTTGTTGCTATGGCATTAACTGTTGCTTACTTAATATTACAGAATAATCAGGAAACTTTTATTGTTCATTGAATTATTAACATAGTTGGAAAAGTTTTTACGCGGGTACACTAGTTAAAGAAACTTTTTGCTGTTCACTGTAAATATTATTCACACTGTCAACGTCAAAAACCAATGATATTGCTTTTCTGAAAATTCAAAATGTCACGTTTAAGTTTTATTTTGGCTACAGAAAATTCTTATGTGTTGCAAAGAATAAATTGTGTAAAACATGGATAAATCGAAAAGAAACAGAAGTTATGGTATATATTATGAAAATGAAACGTATACAAGACTTACGACTCCGAGCACTGCTGAGAAAATTCAGGATATACGGCAGAAACTTGAAGAAGTACTAGAATCAGCATATAGCAAAAGAAGTAGAAACACACCAAGAAGTACGAAGTATAGGCCACTGAATGATCAATTTAATAGTCCACTGGTAAGCGACAGAGAGAGCAGAGATCAATTAATAGTAAATAATCGTTTTAATAATGATCATGCCTTGCCAGTCGATGCCAAATTGTTGGCGTATAATAAATTCATCAAGAGCTTAACGCGTATCATACGTGATACTCACCAACAAACATCAGAGTCCATTTCTTTGTCTGAGTGTTTAAATACTAAAAACGTAAGTTTGTGCACTCAAAAGAGATCAGTTAATAAAAATAGCAGTTATCTTGTTCAGAATGATCTTTTCAGAGAGCCAGAGGTGTATAATTATAAGAATCAAAATATAGCAACAATTAACCAGGCAGAAAAAACTACATACTGTCGTCCGATTGCGTGTAGTCAAGGTTGTTATAACAGAACATTAGAGAAGAATGTAAAATTACAATCACTAGTAAAAAAATTAGTGCAAGCTCGAGAAAAAGAGAAACAAAATGAAGCATGGAATAACTACATAAACGAATTAAAAAATAAACATGGATATCAAAACCACCAAACTGAAAACAAGTCTACGTTATTTGGAAAAGAAGACGAACAAATTGTTAATATCATCAACGATAGTTATAATGTTAGACACACTTGGAAACAATCTAACATTTGTGAGCAGGTTCTTAACGACTCGGATGGAGCTACTGATAATGTGCGCGACGTGAGTGATATTAAAAGGCGTGCCTGGTGTGTGCCATCAACTAGTAAGGCTTATAAATATACAAACAATAGTTTTTGCTGTCCTATGTCTTCTCAAGGGCGTCTAATGATGATAAAGAGAGAGAGATGCTGCCCTGGTTACACTCTTCGCCCGCAAAGATTTTTTCGGGGTTCTGCTATTGTCGTGGAAAAACAGACATCAAAAGGAAAAAAAACGAGCGTTACAAAGTCCGGTGGTACAGCGAGATCCCGTCTTAAAGCCGATGAGTTCGAAAATCAAGCGATACAAACCACAGAATGCGACTTCAGTGACGGATCTTGTCACGATAAAGACTTCAACATTTTAGATTTAACAACTAAATTTAATAGAGTCACAAAATTTGCAGGAAAAGTTAAGCAAAAAATTAAATCATCTCGAGATGCTAAAAAGCAAGCTTCGTTAGGTAAAATAGAACAAAAACTAGACGAATTGGTGAATAGCTTTAACGAATTTCTAAAAGAAATGAGACTAAAGAAAACAATAGTAAACGTTAAAAGCGAGGCTGTGTCATGTTCGTCCATATGTAAGAGGCACAACAAGCACAAAGCTAAAAGCGATACATATAACGTATTGAGTAAACCGAACGTAATTTGCGAAGTCGCTACGTACAAACCACACAGCAGTATATCGTTTTCTCCTCGTCCAATAAGCCAAGACACCATAAACGATACTTTAAAAGAGGAAATTGGTAAAAATGAAGAAGTTAAGAAAGATATCGATGACATATTGAGCAGTAATCGGTGTTCCGTTGAAATAATGATAGATATTCCGACAAAAGATCATTCAACTGAAGTTACAAATTCTTTTGACAACAGAATGAAGGAACAAAGTACGATAATCGAAGAGATCGAGCCTTCTGAGCGTGAAGAGTTAGATAAGATGAGAGAAATAGAACGATCGCGGTCGATAGCGAGATCGATGACGATAGCTGTGAACACTGACCCTATGGGGATTCTGGCGCTTTTCCGCGTATCTACGGAGACGGTGAAGCAGATACTTTCCTACGTGCCGAACTTGGACTACGTGACGTACCTCGCGCGGTGGCAGCTCGGCTATTCCACCAACATCCCTCGATACGTGTGCAACATTTGTACCGCCTCCTTCTCTCGCCCCTCGGCGCTCAGTGATCACATTCACTCACACGTTGCCAAGGAAAAGTAAGTAAATAAACGATTTAGACCTTAAATTAGCACTAAAGATGATAGTTTTTTTATAGCGTTAATAACTTAGTGGGTGACATGTTCGTACTCTGATAAGAAGAGCTAAGACAGTCAAGTGGTGACAGAATAATTCACCACAAACTGTGACAGAATATTTCCATCAAGTTGGAAATTAGTCTGCAAGAGCGGTGTGTTCCGTATTTTAGTAGCAGTTTTCATTCAATTCCAAGTATATTTACCTACTGGAAAAAATAGAAGGTTGTCTTTCAATTTTTGTCGCGCTCTGTCACTCTTCAATGCTGAGTACTGAACTGCGGTAAAATGTCCAGCCTCAACACGACTAAACGGCTGAACCGATCGTTGTGAAATTTTATACAGAGATAGATGTGGACCTGAAGACGGACGTAGGCTATATATATATATATATATACATATTATTGTTATTAAAGCACAGGTAATTTACTACAGAAATTTTATTTTACAATGCATTTCATTGTTCAGGAGCTGCTGCGTGTGCCGCCACGTCCTCGACCGCATCCACCACCGTTCGGGTCTGTTCACGTGCTCACACTGCGGCCAGATATTCACTCGGGCATACTGCTGCGAGCTGCACGAGAGGACCTGCAGCAAGGCACGCCTCAGGGCCGGGGCCAGGTCCAGTCTGATCATGCTCACATAGATACTTGGCTACTGGAGGATTGGTCTCATTTTGAGCAAAAAGTAGTCTAACAAAAAACTGCAGTTGAAACAGCAACAGGCACATTGAAATCGACCGGTGTAGAAGACCGATCTAATTAGAATCTACCGATGGAGAAGTACCTAGGCAGAGTTTTTTTTCCTTAGCAATTTCAGTACTTAGATTTACATTTGTAGTTTTGTTGTTTGTGTTAAATTTACATTTAGTTAGCCAGCCTTGTTTTAGAGATTGTTTTTTGGAAAGTTGCAAAAACAAGCTCCCATGTATTGTACTACAGGCAACTTTACGTAGGAAACGTTTTGTTCAATATTTGTTGAAGTGTTACTTAGGTATTTCAAATGTGTAGACATTTAAAAATTTTCCAATGTTCGTCGTGAGATTATCGCTGGTGTTCCGATACGATTTTCCAAAAGGTGATCATAATCTTGTTCGCTACACTTCTAAACAAGTAACCCTAACTTTAGGTAACTAAAAGTAGATATATTGTTATAAATAGTAGTATCATTTTATGTACTTACACGAAATTTAACTAGATCGTAGTAGGCAAATTTTATAAAATTGAAAATAATTTCTAACAAATTTTACCGATTCTAAAACTCGCTCTGTGTATTTAAATCGCTATGTATACAGCAATAATAAATGTGAAATGCTTTTCATTTTTTTTATTTTATTAAAACGCAGTATATCGAACTTTTTGCTATCACAGTGGTCGGTCGGCGACGCGGGTGGACAAAACGGGATCGTCCGTATGGTTTCGGAACTTCGGATATATAATTGGGTTTGGAGGTAGCAACTGTTATTTTAATCTGTGTAGGAGCTGTCAATGGAGCTTTGTGACCGCCGCATCGCATCCATCAAGCCTGTTTGTCAGGGGCTTAGGCACAGCCATTATCGTGAAATGGGCAGAAAATTCTGGCGATACATCTCAATAGCCCCGAGCGACATTATGTGCAATTATGTCAAGTTGAACCGATGCGTTAAACGATATTAATATTTGAGAAGCCGCCATAGGCAGTGTGTATTGTGGAAGATTGGAGCCGTTATTTGTGTAAGAGATAACTGGAGCATCTTATTTGGTAATACTTGTTTAGCGCTGTCATTATGCCTCTACAAATTCAGCATCAACTGCATGTTTGCCTATTGATCTAAGGCGACTTTTTTTATGTCACTAACAGAAAGCTGTTAGCGTATGATTTCTTATAATTTAGTTACTCTTTACAAAAACAACTACTAGCAACTTTTTTGACATGACCTATTTTAGAAATATGTAGTTACAGAATTATTGCTTAGTTGACCGAGCGAGCGAAGCGTCTCTGAATCAACTGGCCAAATTTTCTTTCGTCTGTCGGTTTGTTTGTATGTTCGTACTCGCGTCGCGTACAGGGCGTATTTTTGAACCAATTTTGATGAAACTTGGTGTATAGGTTCTATGGATTTTTCTTGTCGTCGGCGATTTTTGATAAGAGGGGTGGTTCCCATAAAAGGGGGGAAGTTTATTGAGGCGTTAATTAGCAACCAATTTTAATGATATTTGCTAGGTAGGTAAAGTACACAATTATTACAACTTGTGATAAAATTGAACAGAATTGGTCGTGGTTTTCGAGATATGACAACAAACTTCAGATTGCGTGTAGTGTAACAGTGAGGGCGCGAGGATGTGATTTTAGCGCTGAATAATTTTCTTGATTTTACGTGTTCTCCATTTATAAAATTATTATTTGTTTTTATAAGAATATACACTGTTTTTTTTTTAAATTAAGGGCATACAAGTATATCTTATTTTTTGTATCAATTGTGTATTAAAATTAAATTGATCTTTCAATGTGCTTAAACTTATGGAAAAATGATTTTTGACCGTAAAATAACGTCTGTAAAATGACTTAAAATTGCGAAATTTGGCATAAATTTTACATACGGCATTTGTCCTTTATGCCAACTTTATGTAGGTATTATGTACAGATGATCCAAGGTGAGCTGTAAATAATCTCTCTCGCGAGTTCTACTGTTCGTAGAACTACTAGTTTATTTAGTGTCGACGTCCTGACATTTAGCAGTTATTCAACAATTTTCAAGGCATACTCATTGTCTTATTTTCATGTTCATGTATATATACTCGTATAAATAATCTTGTCAAGTTTTATCATCAATAACAACAAATAGACAGATAAAGTTACATTTTCTGTGATGCCGGATGCCCATAAATAAAAGAGTTCCGACTGTAACAGTTCCTATTTAGCGTAAATTCCTATTATCTCCTTTTAATGTTTTTTTGCAAGGTAGGCCACGGACTGCGTCAGGATGCCACACTGGAGGTGTAAATTCAATAATAAGCCCAAAACACAATGGGTTGTTGTAGGTTTTTGTGGACGCGCATTCAGCCCACCGGGGAGTCTCCGAGAGACCGAATCTACTAATTTATATACCGTTAAATATTTACCACGGCGTCGTAACATCATGTCCGTTCTATTTGTTTAGGTGAAATTGTATATTGTTGCGAATGGACGTGGGAAGGAGACATTTGTAATGAAAAGATTTTTTGAACTTTTTTTTTCAATTGATTTCTACAAATTGTGGTTTCTCTTTTTGTTGTGTGTTTGAGTAATTATTGTGTGAGTGTAATGCTTACTATTGGCAAGTGAGGTGTGAATGAGATAAATCATAAATATTTATTAAACTTCATAAATTGGTTCATGTTTAGGATACAATAGTATCTGTAATCAGTTTCTTTTCAACATGTTACTGCTCATTGAAAATAAACAACTTTAAACGGAATGAAACATATTTTAACGAATTCATTGCGTCTATTTTACATATTGACAACGAGTAACAATAACAACGCGAAAACTTTTTTTTACGCGAGATAGATCTACGATCGCCCAGCCGAGGATGGAGCTCGTCGATCTAGAATATATCTATTCCAAAAATTCCAAGATTGTAACGTAATAATGTAATCTTGTAAGATTATAATCTTACAAGATTATCTTAGAAAAAAATACGGGTTATTGGATTTATCGCGTATATTTACATATAAAATATATTTTATAACTATTATTATATTTTATAAATATTATATTTTATAACAGTCGCAAAACCCTTAGAAATCATTATCTTACTGCTTGTGTTATTTTTCCAAAGTTATGTGGACAAATTATTATACCTATTTTTTTTATTTTTTTTAACAAATTAATTCTCCACAGACTCCAGGGCCCGTGCCTTTTATGAACTAACCTAAGTATTTATAACTACTTAAATATTTTTTAGGTTATGCAAAAGGAAGACAAAATTTAATTTACACTTAACTAACAATATTTTTATAACTATTTTTAGCCAACTGTCGAAGGAGCGTAATGTTTTTCGTATGTGTATTTAAAAAGGAATGTTTTTATATTAACTCTTAAAGCTTAAAGTGATGAATGAGGTGTCGTTAGATATAATGTTGTGTACGAGTTCTCCTAGAATGTTTTAACAGTTGACATAATTGCTGATCACTCTGATCTCTTACAAATGCAGTTAGGCCAATTTTAATATTAATTCCCCGTGTCTATCTTTAATTCCCCGTGTCTATCTTTAATTCCTCGTGTCTATCTTTAATTCCCCGTGTCTATCTTTAATTCCCCGTGTCTATCTTTAATTCCTCGTGTCTATCTTTAATTCCCCGTGTCTATCTTTAATTCCCCGTGTCTATCTTTAATTCCCCGTGTCTATCTTTAATTCCCCGTGTCTATCTTTAATTCCCCGTGTCTATCTTTAATTCCCCGTGTCTATCTTTAATTCCCCGTGTCTATCTTTAATTCCTCGTGTCTATCTTTAATTCCCCGTGTCTATCTTTAATTCCCCGTGTCTATCTTTAATTCCCCGTGTCTATCTTTAATTCCCCGTATCTATCTTTAATTCCCCGTGTCTATCTTTAATTCCCCGTGTCTATCTTTAATTCCCCGTGTCTATCTTTAATTCCTCGTGTCTATCTTTAATTCCCCGTGTCTATCTTTAATTCCCCGTGTCTATCTTTAATTCCTCGTGTCTATCTTTAATTCCCCGTGTCTATCTTTAATTCCCCGTGTCTATCTTTAATTCCCCGTATCTATCTTTAATTCCCCGTGTCTATATTTAATTTTGATAAATCTTTGAGATAATTCATCTTTTTGCCAGACAAATATTTAACATTGATATCCACCTGAATTTTAAACTCAAATATGGATACCTATCAAGGCAGTAGGCGCACCTGCGCCGAATCTTATCAGTCAGGCAAAAAAATCGTTGTATTTTATACTTGGAACCAATATTTGTCATTCTAATCACGGCATTAATCCAGTGTGCAGCTTGCGGCGCGAGCTGCGAACAAACTGACACTGAACCTGTGACACTCTCAATTAACTTGTATTTATTCTGTGGTGATTTAATATAAACTAGTGTTTATTCTGTGATCGCGCGTGCGACACTATCTTATCGAACTGTTTGTCGAATGCGGTAGAAGCTTCGGAAAAAAGCTTGATAGTTGAAATAAAGCTTCTTTTGGGAATTTATTATCTTTTGAAGTGGAACAAAGCGTGTTCGTTAAGGTTGGAGCAGACAGTTGTAGCTTCCATCTGTTTACCTGTGGTCTAGATAATTATTCCTTTTGGTATAGGTATCTCATTGATGTTGATGGAAAAAAATAATGATACAGTAGTGTGGTCATTTTTTGGTTCTTTTGTTAAAAAAAGGATTTTATAATTTAACCAACTACTCAGGAAATTGTGCTTTCGAATGTATTTGTATGTAAGTATGTGTTTGTGCGATACCTCCTGTAGGTTTCTTGACTGTCCAGCCTTCACCGATGTTGGTGTGCGAGGTGCTATTTAGTTTTATCGCGTCAAAGGTTATTTTGCATAAGTTTTTCAATAAATTTTAGTCTAAAAGGTTCTGTATCACTAAATTCAACAACTGAGCTTACAAAGTTAACAATAAATGAAAAACAACAATCTCACTGGAAAATAAAAGCATCAAATAAACATGAATCACAGTGGTCTCGTCACACCACGGTGATGGAAACATCCAAGTCACTTTACATAATCCAACAAAACTAAGTTGACACTTTTGATCTCATTTATCTGTTTGAATTGTCCTGCTCTGAGTCTCTTCATGAATAAAGTATCAAATCTGTTTGTTTCGTATTAGCTTTTGTCCCTTGGTTCCACTCGCTTGGAAGCTTCGAAGTTAAAAAGCGTTGGTAGTAAACAACGCTAAGAAAAAATAAATAAAGTCTTCAAGGTACAACAATATATAACAAAATATATTTAATTATGACATCATAATTAATAACCTCGTAACGATTAAAATGTAAGATATAGCGAACATCGTCCCCAAACTGCAACATTATCGTTAAATTTAATTTTGATCAGGTGTGAACATTTTGAGTTAAATCTTCACGTACGAAGCGACTGTTTTAACACCTCACTCATTCGCTAAACGATTTTCAACTCTAAAACAATTTACGTAGGTAATATTATGATATCCCAAAAGTTTCATTTTAATCATCTTTTTAAACTCAAACTAATACTATAACTAATACTAATACAAAGTTTTACTCTAAAATGTAACTATTATGTACATATATAGCTTAAGTATTTCTAATAAGCAAACAGACGAACAGAGACACAAACTTCTTAATAAACATGAGGAAGCTATAAGGTTGAAATGAGTTCAGCTACAGGTCTACAGAGATGCTCTGAGATAAGTAAAGATTATGACGCTCGGTGGGCCAAAGGGTTGCTTTTGAATAAATTAATTTTATTTTTTCGGCGCCATTTAACAGGTTCTGTGTGAGTGTGCGTGTGAGTTCTGTGTGAGTGTGCGTGTGAGTGCCTCCAAAGATTGTTTGTGCTTTATTTGGTTTTTGTCCGCGAGTATCGGGTGCGGCCCACTGTGCGTGTGCGTTGATACGCCAGTGCTCCTTGTGTGTTATTGTTGATTGATCTATGTGTAGATTCATTTCAGATGTGGAGATTGTATTTTTTACCTAGCTATTGTTAGATATAAAGCTATCGCTTGTTCTTGTTAAAAACAAAAAATGTTAACAATCGTGACATATATTGATATTTGTTGAATAATCTGAGTAGTAGGTACTTATTTGCGTTGCGTGGTGTATCTCATGTATATGTATACATCCTGTGTATCTCATGTATATGTATACATCCTGTGTATCTCATGTAGGTATGTCTCCCTTTCGTCAGAGGGAGGATACTAAATACTGTTTGGTGCCCAAAGTACGAAATGGTACCCTGTTGTTTGGGGCTTGATTAGTGATTAATTGACAATTCTAGAATGACACATTTGTCACTGGAACAAGTATAGGTTAAAAATTCAAAAACCACTGACAAAAAGGCTGAGCCAATTTTGATGAAACATAGCTAAGAACACTCTCGATGAAATCCTTTTTTAAAACAAAAAAATCGGATCCGTTTGAGAGCTACGATGCCATAGACAGACACACACAGATACACATACACAGTGATATATAGGTACGTCAAACTTACCCTCTTTTTGGGTCGGGAGTTAATAAAAAAAAAACAAATGCCTACAACTTATAAATGAACTATCAATGTTACAGCTGATTCTTGCATGTAAACAATATTACCTACTTGTTAAGGGAAATATTTTGCAACGGCAATTTGGCGACTAGAAGTCTGTCATATTCAAAGTTAACGGCTATGATACGCAGTAAGTGAACATAGTATTTGAATCGTCCGACCACTCTGTTCTACTATTTCAAAACTTAAAAGAATTGGAAGAAAGTTGTTGAGTATGTACAACTAGTTGAATGGAATATTGGAACACACCTTCACGTCTTTGGAGAAATGCGAATGTATCCAGTATTTGTTATTATCCATGTTATTCGTTACACGCTTTGTGAGAATTTAGCCAATAACTAGTATTTTCTTAGCTCAGTTCTGATTATTGAGCACATGGAGCAGATTTATGTATCCGCACGACGTCATCTCATCAGGTAGAACATCAGCCAATTGTACCGGCTTCCTGCTGACAAGTGCCGACAGGTACCAGGATACATGTGTGGGCATGTATGTGTGCGTGTCTGATGAATCAGCGCCCAGAGACGAGCCAGGTCTGGCCGGCTAGCCTGGCCTGGATACGAACCGGATTCAAGACTGAGATGGCCGTTCTAGAATCATCAAGAATTTCAGGTAGTTCTGAAGAGTTTTATGTCATTCACCGTGGCCAGATTTTTTAAACGAGCATAAGTTTGCGTAGCCACAAAGACGCCTGTAAGCGATGATGTAGTGAAAGATGAAGCACGTACACTTAGAAAATACGTTCTCATTCGAATCTTGAAAAGATCTAAGTTCAATAAATCAACATCACTTTATTGACATCATAAAATAAAGCAACAACAAGATAAACACGTTAAAAAACTCGTATACAATTCGTTTACTTGAATGTCATTTTTCCAATTGTTATAAAAACCAAAATACTGAATCAATATTCATAAAACTTATATGGGACTACTTTAGAATTATGACTTAACAAACAAAAAAAGGAATCATCAAAATCAATTTACAATACACAACGTAATCGGTGAACAAACCTACAAAAAACATACAGTCGAATTGAGAACTTATTTATTTTAGGAAGTCGGTTAAAAAGCGGTTCTTTCCCAGGTAACAAGGAAGCCAGCAGTTTGGTTCATTCTGTGGCACTAATATAAGCATAGAAGATTTTAATAGTGCTATATAGGTTAGATATAGAATAAAGCTATTTAATGATTAGGGCGGCATGGAGTTGCTATGAGCAATCTCGACAGAGCAACTTGATCAGAAAGAAACATTAGGCATCCTCAAATCGCGAGTGAATAGGTTTCTTCTAGGTAAGCCCGCTCCATCGTAACTGTCGCTTAACACCAGGTGAGTTGACGGTCAAGCGTAAGCCTATTGTCGAATAAAAAAATCTTTTAAGAGTGTGCGTGGATCTTATCCACGTTTAGTCCGCCACGGGCACGGCTCCGGTAGTGTTTCCTCGGTTTAACGGAAACCCATGGTAATGTCCATGCGCAGGCGGCGCGGAGACGTGACTGCCATCCTGATACATCTACGTCACCATGTGCACGAATATTAACTATCTAAATCATGTTGGCGAAGATTCCCTGTACTGACATCGATCAGCAGGATTCAGTTGCGCGCCGCGACAAAAAAAACTCTACTCTTTTTATCGTGCGAGAACGTGACAAGGATACGGAGTTCTATAAGTCTATCTCTTTTACGCTAGATGTGTAGAGTGTACAATGTTGTCGCTTCGCGTATCTTAGGCCTGCTGATGTATGTAGAACTTATTCCAAAAAAAGGCCTATCGGCGGCTTAATAACTCTGACAATAGGGCTGGCCACTCAGTCTATACGAACTTACTTATTCCAAAACATCCTTCAGACTTCGACCTTCGAGAGTTTCAATGATCTGGGGTGGATTATTTGATCTCCTGGAGTGACCATGATTGAAAAACATTAAAATCATGTGAAATGAGGTGAGGGAAGACAAGAACTAATAGAGCTGGACATAAACTAACCAGAAAGTTTGGAAAACGTCTGGAGGCTCATTCTCTGTGACCATCATCTAAGTTACGCGTAAAACTTTGTATAGACTTCAAGGTTGAATGCTGAAAGTGTGTTATTTTCTAGTTTGAGTAATTTCTAGTTGAAAATAATTATACTGGCAAGAACCAAGCTTTCAAAAAATGCTATTTGACTTTAAAAAATCCAGAGTTCAAAAGATTTGAAACATACTACATTTCTACATATTTTATTAAAGGACAACAAATTTGCAGGCAGCATTGTAATAATGATAGCAAGCAATAACAGACTTCTATAATGATGGCGGGTCTTGTTAGATTTGATACTAGACATAATATTGATATCAGCCGTTAGTACTCGTAGTTCTAACGATGCAGTGAATTTGATTTTGAGTTCTCATTTCTATTTGTTTGTCTCTTTCACAACAATGCTATAATCCTCATCGATAGAATGCAGACGGGCGGCAGACAATTTTTTATTTATCTACGAAAACAATGACCGATTATCCCGTCCGTCTGTTGATGAACAATTCAATACATCGTGATATTATTGTGATCGCCTCTAAAGGAATTGTGTGAATTGTACCAGAATTACAAACAGAAACAATCTCGAAAGGAAGGTAAGTTGTTTCTTGAGAGCAATGAAATAGAGGAGAAAATTAGAACATTTATCAGAATACCATGGGAGCTTTGACATTAACTATGCTCGGCGATCTTCTGGAAGATCATACTATCATAGTAGGAAGAAGTAATTTGAC
Organism: Lycia hirtaria; assembly: GCA_947563715.1. NCBI lineage: Eukaryota > Metazoa > Arthropoda > Insecta > Lepidoptera > Geometridae > Lycia > Lycia hirtaria. The sequence continues at coordinate 767,974 of OX387384.1, read as the reverse complement.
AGAGGACCAGCGTTGTAGGCATAACTCAGCGTATGAGTTGGTTGAAGTGGCAGTAGGCCGTTCATTTCTATCGCAGAGCCGATAACAACCAGGGTAGACACTTTTGCAGACAGTGTGCATGGTTGCGACCATGGACCGTATTTAGTGAGATTCGTTAAGAATCTCTGATCGAAACGCTTTTATTTCTCAATTATTGCTCTTTGAAACTTGTGGAACCAAATTGCTATAAACTGCATATTCTCGCACCCTTAGTGGACTCGAGTCGACCTTACCCGAACGAGCGTTATTTAGCCGAGCGTGACGGGTCACTCGCATTTATTACCCACAAAATAAAGTACTCAGTAAAAAAGTTTTAACTTCAAAAATAGTAATAAACGCGTGCTTAAAGCATTCCTTGCGTTTAAATACGGCGCCTGCGAGTTGAGACGCGCCGCGGGCTGCGTGTTGGTGGCGCATGGACTGTCGTCCTTTTGCCGCGGCCGGTGCTAAGCGAGAACCGATGTATTGTGTTCTCAGAACAGGTTCACACTAGGAGCCAGGAAGCGGCGATGCCGGATAGAGGTGCTAGCCGGTTCACCGTGCAGCGTGCTTGGAAGTGGACAGCGAGTGGTGAGCTCGCTGTGGTTACGATTGAAATAAATGACCTTTGAAGAAACTATAACTGTGTATCTCCAATGTCAGTTATGACATAGTTATTTACTGTAGTAAACTCCAGTTGTCATTTTTCTCATGTGTGACCACATGAGAAAAATTACTGGAGTTTTAACAGTAGTTAAGATAGTTTTTGTATATTTTTATGCAAATTCGTGACACGAGCCAGTTGCTTGCTTGAAAATAAGCTTCACTATTGCAAATTGTGGTCCAGTGCGAAACTGAATTTAAAACTGATAATTCAAACCATGTGTGGCAATGCACTGTAGTTACTCTGAAATTAGATATTATATAACAATGAGAAGATGGCCCATTCCCAGCAGTGGGACAGTTTGTGCAAACAGGGCTGATAAAAAAAACCAATAAAGTAATCATGATATTATAATATACTCGGCGTATCTGCTGGTACTGCGAATTAGTATATTGCATATGCATTAGTATACTTGTCCAATACTAGGCACAAGAAACAAATTACTATTACAATTTTGGCAAACATAATCGAAGCGATTGCCATGGCTATAAAAAAATCTTGTTCATTTTTCGAACAGCACCAGTCCAAATACCAACCACATCCAAATCTCAACTGTGCTCATTCCCTTATTGCTCGTGGTCAAGATCGTCCGGAATGCGCCATCCTCGGCCAAAACGAATAAAAACCAGATATATAACGATCCCTTATCAGATCGGCGCAGATAATGGATTGACCCATTTAGCGTGTGAATCATTTAATGAACGACAATATTAACCGGTCACTTCTCACACTGACCGCGGCGCGTAATCTTATGGGAAAATTTAATAATCCAACCGCCAAGTTAAGTTTGCAATCGTTGGACCTGTGCCTTTGAGTCTTCTGTTTGTTTTTGTCATAACACCCTAAATTGACCCATAATAATAATAAATTCTGTTATTCTCGCGACAAGTTCTTATTTTTTCTTATTTTCACGGTAATTTATGTCAATTTTTGAATTTGATATTATTTATTTTGTTGATATTTTGTGAAATTGTATAAATATAAATAGAAAAGTTTCCGGCAGCCTAGTGGTGAGACCGTCTGACTTGCGATCCGCAGGTCCTGGGTTCGAATCCCACGGCACGCACCTCTGTCTTTTCGAAGTTATGTGCGTATTGTTGATTGCCGCCAACTTCAAACGGTGAAGGAAAACATCGTGAGGAAACCTACATGTCTGAGAGTTCTCAATGATCTTGAAGATGTGTGAAGTCTGCCAACCCGCACTTGGCCAGCGTGGCAGGCTATGGCCTAACCCTTCTCACAATGAGAAGATGGCCCGTTCCCAGCAGTGGGACAGTTTGTACAAACAGGGCTGATAAAAAAAAAAAAAAAAAAAAGAGTACGTAGGTACTTAATTAAAAACGAAATTAATGTAATTACAATAAAAATAAAAACAAAAGTAATGTAAATCAGAAAAATAAATGAAAATCGGAAATCAAATTAACAAAAAATAAATGAAAATTAAATTTTAAAATCGACACACAAACTTAGAAGAGACAGAAATATAAAATGTCCTAGTTCAATTATTATGATACAATAACAACAGTGTTTTAACCCCCGACGCAAAAACGACGGGGTGTTATAAGTTTGACATGTCTGTCTGTGGCATCGTTGCTCCCGAACGGATGAACCGAATTTGATTTTGTTTTTTTTTTGGTTTGAAAGGTGAATAAGTCAGGAGTTATGTTTCATCAAATTTGGTTCGGCCGTTTTATTAGTCGGGGGTTTTGAGATTCTTATACTTATTTTTTTTTATCAGCCCTGTTTGTACAAACTGTTCCACTGCTGGGAACGGGCCATCTTCTCACTGTGAGAAGGGTTAGGCCATAGTCTGCCACGCTGGCCAAGTGCGGGTTGGCAGACTTCACACGTCTTCAAGATCATTGAGAACTCTCAGACATGTAGGTTTCCTCACGATGTTTTCCTTCACCGTTTGAAGTTGGCGGCAATCAACAATACGCACATAACTTCGAAAAGACAGAGGTGCGTGCCGTAGGATTCGAACCCAGGACCTGCGGATCCCAAGTCAGACGGTCTCCCGACTAGGCTGCCGGAAACTTATACTTATACTTAACCTATAAACATAGAAATCAAATGAAAATCAGGAAAAACTATTTTATCTTAAAGTTATAGATTACAAAGATTAACAATGCATCTGTGCTAGTTTTTACCGACTTAAAAAAGAAGTAGATTAACAATTCACTTGTATTTTTTATTTACCGCATGACTCCGTCATTTATAAGCCGATTAAAAAAAAAACACAGAATATGAGTTCAGATTGGTTCCATAGATATTTCACAGAATATGAGTTCAGATTGGTTCCATAGATATTTCACAGAATATGAGTTCAGATTGGTTCCATAGATATTTCACAGAACATGAGTTCAGATTGGTTCCATAGATATTTCACAGAATTGAGTTCAGATTGGTTCCATAGATATTTCACAGAATATGAGTTCAGATTGGTTCCATAGATATTTCACAGAATTGAGTTCAGATTGGTTCCATAGATATTTCACAGAATTGAGTTCAGATTGGTTCCATAGATATTTCACAGAATATGAGTTCAGATTGGTTCCATAGATATTTCACAGAATATGAGTTCAGATTGGTTCCATAGATATTTCACAGAATTGAGTTCAGATTGGTTCCATAGATATTTCACAGAATTGAGTTCAGATTGGTTCCATAGATATTTCACAGAATTGAGTTCAGATTGGTTCCATAGATATTTCACAGAATTGAGTTCAGATTGGTTCCATAGATATTTCATTAAAATCGATGGAGTTGGAGTTTAGTTAAAGTCAGTATTTTAATCTATAATAATTACCTATCACTCTCGAAGTCTACACAGTAAGTACTAAGTACAGTAACAAGGAGAAAACAATTGTGTATTTGTAAGTACGCTGGTGCGTGGATAATGAACGGAAATTTCCACGAATTTCCAAAATGTTTCACTGCTCAGGTGATTTATTGTAAATAAGTAGAAGCCATTTCTTATAATAACGTATATTAGACATCGTAATAACATGAACACAAGTCCCTGCAGCGACGGACGCCCTCTACGCGCCCCGGCTTGCTCACGATAACACCGCATTTATGCTAAAACCAGGTAACGTCTAGTGCGTGACACTTTTTTAGGGGGGATACAGCCGAACGACTTTATTTCTGGGAATCAAAACTATTTGGAGCATCACTTGATCTTTTTACCCACCTGCGCAAGAAGAAGGCATATTTTCGAGTATATGCATGTGTATATGTATGTAAATACATAACAATATGTTTCTATATTACCTCCTACAGTCTAAACGGCTTGACCAATTTTGATGTGCGAAGTGTCGTCAGATTTGAGCAATGTTCAACATATTTTGTCAACTTCTCGCTGACACGTAATGACACTTGCGGAAAGAAGACAGAGAGCTTGAGACGTTGATCAATGTTTTTCGGTAAGGCCATTATAATACAGCTACTTGTTTGATACTATGAATACATTGATTGCTTTTGCGATTTAAATGGAATTTGAAAGAAATTTGCGGCTCCAAGTATATTTTATGAGTTATTTGTCTATAACTTGTAACTCAGCTGTGATAGTTTTCCTTGTAATTTCATCATATATGCTACTAGCAGAATTTTGTCCATAGTTATTTCAAAAGTCACCACGGCAAAACATCCACGCTCATTATACAAATACTTATCCTGCGTGGGGATTGAATCTATAACCTACGGTTCAGAAGGTACGTACTAGGTAGTTACCCACTAAGCTGTAAGGTTAGGTAGCCAAAAGTCGTCATTCTGTCGCCAGCCTTATCACCAACCTTATATTTTGGGCTCGGCTGGCGTGCTAGAACCTAGGCTATAAGTAATTACCCAGCGGCCTCAAACCATAGACAAAACAACAGTTACTACGACCTAGGGTCTATCGACCTTGCCGTTTGCTCCAAAAGGTCTAATTTACTTAATTTACCTACCTTATTATTTTAGCCAGACTTTTTTATCGCTGACACTAAATAAGCATTTGTATTTATGTCTATCGACACGTCAGCTATACATTTTGGAATTCAGTTAGATTAGGTTAGACGTCTAGAGGGCAAAATGTTATTGTGACGCCCTTTAATACCTAAACCTAGTAACGAATTATATAATTTAGAATCTAGAACACAAACAAAATGCTAGTTCAAAGAAGATATTGATAGACTACAATTAGATAGGCCCATCTGTTTGAAAGCTACGATGCCTCAGACAGATACACAAATACACGCGTTAAACTTATAACATCCCTTCTACTGGATTGGTGGTTAATTTAAATGAAAATAACTTTTATGTAAAATAAACTTGAATAAAACGTAATTCAAATTCGAAAATAGTAGCAAAGAATGATAGAGTTTATCAACCTAAATCACGAAGAAAAAGGTCAATAGAAAATATTCATAGACAAGACGTATATAATAAAAAACTTTTCAATAAAATGAACTAGAAAACATCTAACAATTCAAATTCAACAATGGTACAAATACTAGAGCACGCTAAGAAACTACGTTAATACGAAGATATTTTAATTTGAGCCAATTAACGTGTTCTAAAGTACAGCAACAATGTGCGTAATAAGCACGTTTAGAACATTACAACAATTTTCGTCGTCAAAAGGAAATAGGAATAAAAGAATAGAAAGTTTCATTCATGAATACAACGATGTATAACGTCACATATTCGTTTCTCTTATTAATTTTTATTGAAATGAAGTAAATGTGTAATGACTATATTTTGTTATAATTATATGTTATGTGGTAAGAAACATACAAAAAAACAAAGTCGCATTGAGAAACTCGCCCATTTTGAAGTCGGTTAAAATACAAGAATATACGAACGAGAATATGAGCGAAATCCACTAGACTATGCTGATCGCAAAAACCTAATACAATTTAGTTATGTAATGTGCTCATTAGCTTTTTCTTTTGAAATGAAACACGACATAATTATCTATAAAAGTTTGACGTGTGACTATGGGTTATAAATAAGATCTCTGCTATTTTGATTGTATTGCTACGTCGTTACTTATAAAACTATGATACGCAGAATTCGAATAATGTTGAAGTAGAATGCCTACTTCCAAAGTTGGATCATTCGTAAGGGAAACCAGAACGAATATACTTAGTCTGGACATAAATACTGTTACAGTTAAAAATAAGAAAGATATTACATTTGAATTTGGAATCTGTCATTTTTATACGATTGTTCATTGAGTTTTCTAATTTTGGCGCCAATACATTGTACAATATTTTGCGATATTAAAATGGAGTGGGGTGATAAAGAGAACCGAATCGCTGTGATTGCATTACACAAAGTTGGTATGGAGCCAAATGCAATTATTAAAACTCTCAATACGCTTGGTATTAGTCAAATGTTTGTGTACCGGGCTATTAATAGGTACAATGAGACCTGCTCTGTTTGTGACAGAAAAAGATCTGGCCGTCCATGTAGTGTTCGTACGAAAAAGGTGGTCAAAGCAGTAAGGGAAAGAATTCGAAGAAATCCTGTCCGAAAGCAAAAGATTTTATCTCGGGAGATGAAGATAGCACCCAGAACCATGTCGCGTATTTTAAAAGATGACTTAGGACTTGGAGCCTATAAGAGACGCACTGGTAATTTTTTAACTGATAATTTAAAAAAGAATAGGGTGGTAAAATCGAAACAACTACTGAAGCGGTACGCAAAGGGAGGTCACAGAAAAATTTTGTTTACGGATGAGAAAATCTTTACAATTGAGCAACATTTTAACAAACAAAATGACCGTATTTATGCTCAAAGCTCTAAGGAAGCTTCCCAATTAGTCGACAGAGTGCAACGTGGGCATTATCCGACTTCAGTGATGGTTTGGTGGGGTGTTAGCTATGAAGGAGTGACTGAGCCATATTTTTGTGAAAAAGGTATCAAAACATCGGCACAAGTGTATCAAAATACTATTCTTGAGAAGGTAGTTAAGCCCCTTAACAACACCATGTTCAATAACCAAGTATGGTCCTTCCAACAAGACTCGGCGCCAGGTCATAAAGCTCGGTCCACGCAGTCTTGGTTGGAAGTGAACGTTTCGGACTTCATCAGAGCTGAAGACTGGCCGTCGTCTAGTCCTGATCTTAATCCGCTGGATTATGATTTATGGTCAGTTTTAGAGAGTATGGCTTGCTCTAAACGCCATGATAATTTGGAGTCCCTAAAACAATCCATACGATTGGCAGTGAAGAATTTTCCCATGGAAGGAGTGCGTGCTTCTATTGATAACTGGCCTCAACGTTTAAAGGACTGTATTGCAGCCAATGGAGACCACTTCGAATAAGCTTTTATATTTTAAATTGTTTTATATTTATGTATTAAACTAACACACTGTAAAAGTAATAAATATTATTTGCAATAAAAATTTTTTTTTTTCTTCGTGACAATATTTATGGCAAGACTAGGTATATATTGTCATAAACATGCGTACTTACATAATTATACAATTATAGTACTCTTTTTTCGATTGGAAGTAACAAGATTTTTTATTGAACAAGATGTACAAGATTTAATTTCATAGACATAGACATGAATTTATTGACCAATTCAATGACCATCATCCAAACAAACAAACAATCAGACAGATGAAATCTAATTTTGCAGGGACCGTACCTCGCTTCGACCACTAGGTCAAAATATTTCATTCCTTTGAATAGTATTCCAAAAGCTGTTGATGTTCATCCCTTCGTATAAAGTTCCAGGTTCAAGGACCTATCCAGGTGCATTTCACAGTCGACCGGTCAGCAGTCGGCAGTCGGCAGTGATTGCCATTGCACCTGCGTCACGCTCTGCGACGCCCACGAGAGGGCTGCTGCTGAGATGACCTTTGGGGATGGACACTACTTCACTGTTACTAGTTACTACACACAATTCTGTCGTCTGTTCTGATATACGAACCATTCGTAAATAGTCTTAAATCCGCCACAACTGATGAGCATATATGGAAACACTACATGGAAGAAGCGAAAGACGTGTTGTGTCAGGAATTTAGGATCCTAGTAAAGTTGAGTCGTAGTTGTAGAAGAGGAATTTAGTCTCGTGTCTATATCAGCGGGAAAATAGCGTGATTGTATGTATGTAGTTATGTACGAAGCATTTGGATTACGATCGCCATGGGTGAGAAATGAAGATGTGATTGTAGTAGTAGCCTGCTAGCATAAGTAAGTATTCAAATAAGTATATGCAAAAAGTAGCATAAATATCTATGAAATTGTGTAGAAAACAGGAAAGATTGAAAAGTATAGAGGTATTTTATTATTTTAAATGAGTATCAAAACACTCGACTGCGTAAGAGAGCTATTGACGTAGTGTAACCTTTATATGACATTTTCACAGCAAAGTATTGCGCAGTGTTGCTGTACGACTTAACGTGTAAAGGGAATAAAAAAAATTAACTATGATCAGAACACTACACGAATATAAGAACACCTAGCACATCAATCCATTTAGTCGCTAAGGCTTTAGGAGCTCATGTATAAACATATATACATATTATTACATATACACCTCATCTATATGTACATATCTACATACAAGAACATAGAGCTAGTGGGATAAAGGCAAGATAATGACAAAGACCTATGAGTACATAAACTCTAAAAATATTACCTCCCTTCTAACGCAGTCGAGTAAAAAGTTTTAATCAAAGTAATCTGACTCCTAAAATATAAAGATAATAGAGTTCGGGATCTAATTATACCTACCACTACGAGGCCAAAGGTGAAGGCAAAAACTATTCCAACAGAACTAAACTGTGAGTAAATCCGTACCGTAACTAGATCAGTCACGACATCACGTGTTCTTTGTACCCAAAACTCACCCTCCGTTAGTTTTTATCGAAACCTTGCAAACACTTACCTGAAAAGAAAAAAATACTATTAGACATAAATTGAATACAAGTATAGAAAAGGTCGACCACCTACCACCAGATGGTGGATCTATAAAATTGGTTTTTGATATAAAAGGTGCAAAATCGATTGAAAGGGAAACAGCAACTGTATCATTTGATTACATACTTGAGTTTGCCAATACTGAAATTGGTTTGTACCCAATTTAAAACCTTATTTTAATAGTTATAGATGTCAATGATTTAATAGGCAGTGGAGGTGCGAACAGATGGTTAACGGTAGTAATAGTAATGCAAGATGTCAAATTTTAAGGGGAAATACGTTTTGGTGTAGAAATAATTCAGGTGTCAGTTTTTGTGCTAGATGCTGCAATTATAAGAGAAGGTACCGGTTTCGAGACAGACAAGATTTGCGACGGTGATTTTTGATATCAAGCGTTTATTATTTTGAAATAATATTTACAAAATATATTTTAAACTAACGGTATAGTATGGCAGTGCATACAATGCTTCATAAAGATCTTTCAACTGTAGTAAATTCTCACCCACCAGCTCGCAGGGTTAAAGCGGGTTACAGACCAAGAGCTAAGCTAAGTTAGTTTAGTTTAGCTTGCATAGCTGACGCAGTTTTTTCATACTTGTGTGCAGACTGCAAACTATGCAAACTAAGCTATGTGAGCTAACTAAAATATGCGAAGCCAAGTTAGTTGTGTAACCTGACTACGATCAATGCCCGGTGTCATTCATCAAGCGACAGATTCGTCTGAATACGCTTGATGAATGGGATCGTAGGTATGAGTATAGATCAAGTGCGACAGCAAAAATTACTAAAATGTTCTTCCCGGATGCATTGAGGGGCTATAGGATTACGCGGAAAATTGAATTCAATGGTGTATTAACTCAGGTGCTGACAGGGCATGGTGGGTTCTCCGAGTACTTAAACCGATTTAAGCTTATAGGAGAGCCCGTCATGTTTCTGTGACCCAGGTCGGAACCAAGACGTGCCGCATATCCTATTTGACTGCCCCGCTTATGGTTTTGTTTTGAGAAGATACGAGGCAGAACAGGCTCTCGATTGTAACCTTAATGCACAATTTTTAATAAGTAATAATAAAAATAATAAAAACGGCCAAGTGCGAGTCGGACTCGCGCACGAAGGGTTCCGTACTATCATCTATAATACTACAAAGTTTAGTTCTGTTTATAAAATAACGAGAAAACAACTAAATTCCAAGTAGTAAATTGCAAATTTATAGGTAGATTTTCGATACACATCCGGGCAGCATGACAACGCTCGCGCGAATACGTGCGGCTAAGGCTCGCTCCGTGATGTTACCTCCCCCGCTACCCGCGCGGCCGTTGCTTAGCAACCGCCTCGCGCTCGCGCCACCTCCACACCGCGGCGTGGCGCTCGCACCGCGTTTAGATGCACGGATTATTTTTATTTTGTGAGTTTTTATGTATTAGATTAGGTATTTATTTTTATAGTTAATATATTTCTAAATAATTACTTACACATATTCAAGTTTCTACCTGTTAATTAAGATCGAGTAAAAATTGCTTAAAAATTACGTTTGTTGTATGGGAGCCCCTCTTTAATACTTACTTTATTGTTATTTAATTATTTATTTTGAAAGGTAATATACAAGTAAATATTCTGTGAAAATTTGAAGCGTCTACCTGTTACCGTTTTTAATATTGAGCAAAAAAATACGAAAAAAACACGTTTATTGTATGGGGACCGGGTCCCTTAATATTTTTTTTTTAATTTTTAGTATTTGTTGTTATAGCGGCAACGGAAATACATCATTTGTGAAAATTTCAGCTTTCTAGCTATCACGGTTTATGAGATACAGCCTGGAGACAGACAGACAGGCAGACAGACAGACAGACAGACAGCGAAGTCTTAGTAATACGGTCCCGTTTTTACCCTTTGGGTACGGAAAAAGTACTTAAAAAAAGTTGTGTAACCGATGCGCAGCTACACGAGCTAATCTAAGCCCTTCTCGCCTACCTTGCACCCCCTTCGCGCATCCTTTGAACACTGACTGAGCTTTCGCTTAGTTCTTGGTGTGCACGGGACATATTTTTAGTTTATTTTAGCTTAGCTTAGCTATGCTCGCTAGTTTAGCTTCGGAATAGCTTAGTTTTTGGTCTGCAACCCGCATAACGATGTATTAAAAGATGTTAGAAAAGAACGTGGATAAGTTTGGCACAGGACTTAGATGAGCGGCGTACAAGAAGAGATACTCATGTTCTATGGACCATTAGAAGTGAAAGATGATGTTGATTATAATGATAATTGTGATTATGATCCTGATTGTCTTTGACAAGAATGACATAGAATGCATAACGATTACATATTACACAAACCAAAATCATTACAAAAAAATAGATATAAAAGTAATCTTACTTACGAGAATCGTAACTATAAGAATATTACAGTTAAATTTGTATATATTTACTTACAATGTTGGCATACGGTATATGGGTTACATAAATTGTTAATACCTATTAAATTTATGACTCTTGTGAAACAAAGATTTAGACAAACACTCGACATAATATAATATAGTATCTACAATAATTAAATCAGTCATCAGTCATCACACGTGCGCTCCTTATCCTCGTGTAAATACGGATAAAGTTCATAATGGAAATATTATCAAAACATCCAGAAGCGTGTCCCGCACACCTTGCCGCTATCGTTTGTTCAATCATAAACCATAAGGGGCTTTCGACTAAATATACCCGATGTACTCCCTCTTCCTGCCAAATATGTACTCTATATTTACCATCCACCTATACAGTTCACCGAAACCTTATTGAAATAAGATAAGAGCGATTTTTGATTGGATAAAGTAGGTTGCGTTGTCGTTTTACGGGCAGGTGTGCCGCAAGGGTCGCTTCTTGCACCGCGGCCTTAGAATAGATTCACAATCTCGAGACACGTGGCGTGGGGTGTGCTCGCAGAAAAACGCAGCTTTCGGCCCTCGACTTCCGTAAGGCACAAATATAAACAGATTTAGACGTGTATAATGTTTTTCCGGTTGCTGATTCAGGCCCTCGAGTGGTTTGCCAAATCGACGAGGGTCAGTGTTTTGAAATGGCTAATGGAGCCGACTGGAGTGTTTGGGGTAAATAACTATTGTGGCTTATGTTTCGTTGATTTTACGCCTATTTACGCCTACACCCCTAGCAAAATAAAATAACAGTAGACCATAATTTGACCAAAAGAGTATAAACAAGAAAGAAGTAAAAATAATACACGTGAGTGAATCTGCATCTTCAGGTAAGGGTTACAGGCAAGGTTCACTCTACGATAAATTATTTAAATCGTGTTAGGTAATTGGCGATATAAAGCGCAAGTAAATTTTTTTATCAAAAAATCTTATTAAGGAACTTATGTGAACGAGCTTAAAAATAATTAGTTCCTAATTAATAATAAGGTATGTTAGTGTTTTGAGTTTCAGTCTATAAGACTTAGACTCAAAACATTATAGCATATAGCAAAATATAGCATTGGTCAGTAATTTAATTTATTAGACGTTTCACACTCTGTTGAAGTATATTTATAAATAATTAATCCGTGGTCAACGTTGCTGGTACATCATCTAACTATATTTCTTAACAATTACTGTATTAACCCTAAATTTTGTTGTGTACTGTTTGTTGATCTTAATAAACAATAAAAAAAAAAAAAAAAAAAAAAATAAGGTCAAGACTGCCCTCAATCCTTAATCAACCCCAAAATCAACAAATAAATAAGCACGCTTGTACACGCAAACTTATCACAGAATAAACATCAGTTCTAGCCTAGCTGTGTGTGACGAAGTATTTGATGGTAAAGATTAAGCTCACAAGCTTTTTAATGCCACAATTGGTCGCGTGCAGGATTTTTTATGTGAAATCGATGGCATTACTCAAAGGGGTTAAGAAGGGGTGGTAGAAGGGGGTGAAGGGTAAATCCTGTCAAAACCTGCGATCAATGATATACTCATAGGGCGAGTTTATAGCGTAGCTTTCCGTGGATTTATGAGTGAATTACTCCGATTTTTGATAGCAGAAGGATGTAGTGAAGTTGGGCAGTATTGGTACCTTGGAGTGTTGGAGTATCGTAGTTATAAATTAAATTAATTTAATATTTTGATTTGATAATATGTTATTAATCTTTTAGATAAGATACATGTTTTACAATAAAATAAAATATTCGATTCTATAGGACCTGGAAAAGGACATATGCTATATTTTATCATCATCATCACTGTGTTTCATCACTACGCAGGTGACACCAGTTTGTTATTAAATAAATGTTACACGTAGCTACGATTTAATTCTCTCTTTGACTTTTCAAAAATTGTAATTCTATAAATTCTATTAGCTTTTTATATCGATTGTACAAATGTTTTGTCTCAAAATTTTTATGATTTTATTTATATTATATATATATATATATTAATTTATACTTTTTACATCTAGATTTTTACAATATTTTTAATATATCTATAAAGCTGCTAAAATATTATAAAAATGTATTTTTTACTCCGGGATCCATGCCTTTTACAAACTAATTATATGTCTATTTTGGTAACTACATCATTTTTTATAATTATGTAAAAGGAATATTATGAAAACTTAAACCTAGAGGCTGCCCTGGTAGCGAGGAAGAGCCAGTTTGAGTTTTTATTTTATTTAACAATCAACACCGATCCTCACTGGCTCGACTACATGTCGGCTAGGCTGTACAGCGTTTGACAAATGCCTCAGTCGGCACGCAACTGCAGACCTAGTTACAGCACAACCCCGAATTATGGGGGGAGAGGGGACAATACTCCTCCATCGGGTGGGCATTTTAGAGCACATTTTGATGTATGACGATTAAGAAATGCTCGCAGGAGAAAACCTGCTCTAAAATGAGGTTTTTAATACAACTTTATTTTTTCATTAGGCTGAGTTGAACTCTTACAGATTTTTTTTTACCGACTTCGAGGTTATCAATTCGTACCGTATAATTATCTGCACATTTTTTAATCTGCGACGACGACGCATTTGACATTCAATGACAAATGTCATTCTTGAAAAAGAAACGAGCGGGTGAAGAGAGGTCTCTTTAAATAGTTTACAATCGTGAGGGATTTATTGTGCTTGAAAAGTAAAACCTACTTACTCCTCATCCAATGTGTTTAAGGAGAAAATATAGTTACATCAACGCTTGAGCGCGTTGTTTAATTATTATCCTTGCTAATATTACAAGTAAACGAAATAACGCACTTCGAAGTCGGTTGTTTCAGTTTTTTTAACTATAAAATTATTTAGTGACGAAAACGAGGTTACACAAATCGACGCGTTTAACCTGTGATATTGGTTCGGGAAACATGTACTTGGCTAGTTATATAGACTACAATGTAGGATAGGATATCTTAACTAATGATATAAAAGTTGAAGTAATCTCTTCCATCAGGCGAGCTGGTGGACGTAGACCATCTGGATAGAAAAATAACTCTGTCAGTCAGTCTGTTTGTCACCTTTTGATGATCAAATGGCTCAACGAATTGTTTAAAAGTGAAGAGATAGTTGAGTATCTGGAGACGGACATAGGATTTTATCATCATCATCATCATCATCACCTTTTTTCCGTCACTATGCGAGCAGAACCGCGGGGCGCAGCTAGTTCTTTATAAATATACATAATAGAAACGTAGTAAATTTTCCAAATTTGGTTAAAAGCATAAAATGACCAATATCTAATATAGTTTTTGAATTTTGAGTAAGAAAATGGTGCTCAATGCTCATAACAATAACCACAAGACTAAATATTAAAATTAGAGTTTAAATGAGGGTAGCTTTAACTGATGTTATTCAAAATACGAGTACAACGGTAAATTGGATAAACATATTATCAGGTCCATTACCATCAATAAAATAAAGTTAAACATGTAGTGCTTGATTGAACTTAACTCTTACTTAATTTCAACCTACATTGCAATAGCCTAGTATTTATCGAAAATCTTACAAGAAAACTACCCCTAACAATAAGCGCCAATTAAATAAAAGATTTTGTTTCTTAACGTATCGAAAATAAGATTCTAAATTTAACAAATAATTTAAAGCCTTCCGAAATTAAGTTTGTTTTGTAAGGTTGTTTCCATGGGGTGCAATAAGTTTTTTTAAACGGCGGCACGTTCACCAGATGGCGTGGAGGGCATCGACTCCTAACATGTTTTTTCTTCTTTTTCGGAATCGCGACCCCTAAATGCGGTTTCGAAATTAAGAGCAGCTTATAATATAGTTTAAGTAGCTCCATTGTGGTGAACGATTTTCTTGCGAAATTGCGCAGGAGTTGTTTTTTGGCGTTTTTTATTTTGAAGTGAACTCGATTTATAAATGGTTGAGAGTTCGTATAAGAGAGCATATTTTTTATTCTTATCTTGCTAAATACTAGTTTCATAAGTAAGATATATTGTGTCCTAAGCAAGCAGTAGTGTGCAAGCGTTACTGCGTAGTTATTTTTGTAGTTCTCAAGAAACAGACAAGTGAGTAAAGAATTTCATTCCTGTATGTTTTATTTTTGTAGTATTTTGTAATTTCGTCGTTCACAATATCTTAATCTTAGAATAAAAAGCTACTTAGGAATAAAACTATCTAGACGAAGAAGCATCTTTGTAACGTACTTATTAGAGCTAGTTTGCTACTGGTTATGTAGGTACTTACTATAGTAACACACAGTACTGACCGCAAAATGAAACAAACTCATAATCAACGGTTATCGAACGCAAAGTTCAAATTTCAAAAATAGAACGGTGCGCGGCGCGTGCGCGGTAATTGTACGGTACGGTCGATAGGTACGGCTCACCTGCGCCGACACTTACCTTCACGCGAGATATCTTCTTTTTCTCACTTGTTATGTAAAATTAGTGGATTACGGGAGAAAATTGGCAACGGACTCTGACAAAAAAAATAGTCGAAAAGTAGCTCTACCTTGAAACAAAAGAATTCCGCTCATTTCTTTATATTGCTCTTATATTTATGTAAACTCTTGCTGATTTATATGTAAACGCATTCACTTGCATTTGTAAATTCATCCCAAATTCGTAATATCGCAGCAAAGTTGCTAGTTTATTGTTTTTTGCCCGCCTGCGCAAGAATGAGGGTTATGTTTTTCAGATGTATTTAAACGTTTTGGTTTCACTTTAATTGTATTACCCTCTAAAATTCAAAATTACGCAAATACGCTGTTTGTATAAATAAATATTGGTAGATATTTCACACAACACCATCTAGCCCAAACTAAGCAAAGCTTCTACTATGGAACTAGATGGCTGATAGAATACATTATGTATATACTTTATATCTTGTAAACACATAAGTACTCTGGATTAATATGGATCTTTAATCACACGATACAATCTGGGTGTCCTAGATTTCTTTTAGGCAAGTTTGATCCATAGGCTAGCGCTTTTGGATATTTGTTCAAGCTCGACAGACATCTGACAGATGAATCAGAAGTAAACTCGAGTTTCCTTCTGCTTCATCTGGGCACTGATTCCTATGGAAGATTCCTTAAATCATATTATTTTAGTATTATGGAAAGAAACTGCTAGCACTATTATTATTAACGCTCGCGGGAAAAATCAATCAATATCGGGAGCTCAAAATTAACGCGAACCACGGTAAATATCCCGCTTTAATGAATGACCGTGATAGTTTAAAAAAGTGTTTTAGAAACTGCTAGATCAATCAGAAGGAAATTCGAGTTCGAAGAAATACCCTTTTCTGCCAACTTTCCCGGTGACGAGAGCGACATTACCTAACTAGAACGAATCGTATTAATAAAAAAAAGGACAACGATATTTAGAATATCATTTGTCACTCCAATTAGAAAGGATCTCGAAAACTCTAAAAATAGTTGTGAATTTCATCTTGGTTCGTAAATATTGTAAATTTGGTTTGAAATTTGTTTGGTTAAGGAAGTTCCGGGTTTAATACCTAGAAGTGCGGGAACCAATGAATTTGATGCATCGAATAAATGGTATCATATCTAATGACAGCCGCGAGCTGCGGCCGCCGCGCCACGCCGGGCGCGTCTGACATTCCTGACATCTAATATAAGTAAATAACAAATTAATATGGGTATAATAATTACCTATAGTTTTAAAAAAAATATTAAAAAAACAGACTTCAAAATACGCAATTAGTTTACTTGGATGACATTTTTTCAGTTATTCTGTTATATAAACCAAAGTACTGAACTGATTTTGATAAAATTTACATGGCACCTCTGAGGAACCTACCTAAAATTTTTTTTATAAAAAAAAAAGAATCATATAAATAAGTAAATAACGCTGAGTGGCGTTCAATGGAAGAGGCCTACGTCCAGGCTCCAGCAGTGGACTGGAGTGGGCTCATCATGATGATGATTTACCCAAACAATAACAAAGCAAAGCAAAGTGTTCCTCCAAGCTAAAGGTCTGCCCGAAGCCACGTCAATCTTATGAACAGTAGCGTGCCAATTGAACAAATTTTGAGTGTTTGGAGCCAATTTTACGTATTATTCGTGAGCCTTCCAACACAACACGAACCTAATTCTGGTATATTCTTGTTGCTCTTACGGAGGAATCTAATATTCTGTCGAATGCAGTTTATTCCTGCATTGTTTATACAGAGCGCTGTGTTATACGAATTATGGAAGTAACATCGCAGATCTGTTTGTGGAAGTATCATACTTTAGTTAATGATTTAAACGCCAAGCAGTAATTTGCAATAATGTATTCTAAATTGAAAAGCATATTATGTCCGCGGAATTTCCTAAGTGATGAGTACAGTGTATGGAGGGATTTGATTTAAAGTCCAGTAGAACAGACTCGCTAGTCTCTCCAAATATTTGCACAAAAGTGGATAGATAATCCCCTGTCTGATAAGATTCCAACTTTACCCCTACCAACATGATAGGGCCTATTATGTCGGAAGGGATAAGATTGCAATCCTTCATTAGACATTTTATCTGCGAGAAACACCGACGAAACATTTTCGATCGCGCCAGAACAGAGGCCCATTCAGGTCAATTATGTTATTAAACAAATCGCTGGATGCGAGTGAGCTCATCGACAAATTGTTGTTTTCTCGAACCATTTGCTTGTGCGTTTGTATGTAAATGATATTCCCAAATCGCAAAACCTAACCAGGAAAATACGAACGCAGCCGCGGGCAGCACGTAGCGTGGAGTTGCGTAACTCACTGTCAGGAAATCAGGAAGGACACGCAAGCATTTTACATATCAAAACATATACTTCACACAAACAGGCTATGTAGGCATAGTTTTGTAATGGCCAGGAGTTTCACAAATGGGGAAATAAATATCTGGTCAAGTAGGTAATGCTACTGTGGTCTGCTGGTGAACAAGTCTCTATAGAATGGAAACTGTCATCATGTGGCCATGCTTATGTGGCTTTCTTGTTCCCCGAGAAGCACACCATGGGTGTTTTCTAGGTCAGTGTAAATGTGCCTAATTTGTCATCATCATTATTGACTATATATTATATCTCTGTATCTTATTCTCTGTTCACCAAACACCTCCTTTCGAAACCTGTTTTCTTTTTCCCATTGTTTTATTGGGCTTTTTGATAGAAAAAAAAACTAGAAAAGTTATAATCAGCGTCTAATGCCAATGGAATGATGTACGTAATGAGACGAACACTAGGTGTTGTCGTCAGGCGCCACCTGGTGCGTACAGCACGCGTCGTGCCGCGTGCCGCGTGTCGCGCGGTACAGTTACGCAGCTGCCGCGCAGATGCCGCACGTGTTGGTTGCTTCGGGATAACTGTGCTCTGGATTCTAACTCACGCCCTAACCACCACATTCGCACTCCACATACTCCACAATGACTCAACTCTGCGAATAACGCACTAGCTCGTAGAACTGACGGCCGATGGGGCCCAAAAGTTCTCAAATGGAGACCACGAACCGGCAAGCGCAGCGTAGGAAGACCAGCCACAAGGTGGACAGAAGATATTATACAAGTGGCAGGAAGACGCTGGATGCAGGCCGCTTCCAACCGGTCTTTTTGAAATTCTATGGGGGGGCTATGTCCAGCAGTGGACTTTTTGTGACTGAGGTGATGATCAGGTGTCGACACAATTATTTCATACAAACACCAACTCGTATTCTGCTAAAATATTACGGGCTACTAATACCTAGTAGCAGATTCAAATGGTCACCATAATGATATAACACCTCAAGTAAGAAGACACACGACGAGATGAGCAAGTCATTCGTTTGATAGTAAGTGCCACGCCTGTCTGTTGACTAACACGACCTCGGCAGCTGGTTCTTGAAATCAAGATGTTTTAATATTAAGATGTTAACACTATTACAATATTGTTACAATATTTTTCCTTAATAAATATTTAAGTACATTTGAACACAAGCTGTAAAATTAAGTTTAGTAGCGCTTGAAATTCGCCGTCACAGCGACGCGTGCGCAGAAATTACACGCACGCATCTGCTACGAAACCTGATACGCTCCTACTTACATTATGAATTATGCTACTTCCGAAAAAAAAACACAAAAAAATCCAGCACTCAAAATTTTACCTTAACTCAACGCCACAGAACAGAAATTCAAGAAGTTAATGGATTATTTTTTTTTAATTTTACGCGTTTAATTTTGAGCCGTAAATTAATAACGGTAAGGTGTATTTTATATATTGCACAGTGGTTTGTACCGTCAAGTCATCTGGCCACAAGACATATGCATATTTCGCCAAGGTGCACCAGATGTCGAGTGTGTCCACGAGTCGAGATGTCATTGCAGACGCTGGGTTTGCCGAACACAATGTGTAGCGGTTTATCTGATGCTGTTATAAATATAATGTTACTAAAATAAATACAGTTGCATTTTTATAACCTGTAGTTAGTGGTTATTGTTTTTTTTATGAAAGATAGATCTACGATTGACCACCAACTCGCCTTATGTTAAGCGACGGTGTGGCCGAAGATGGAGCTCGTCGATCTAGAAGATGCACTCTAGCCTTGAAAATTCTAAGATTGTTGTCTCAAGAAACAGAGATGGCGGCAAAGAATTCCATTCCTGTGCAATTTGTCATCTAGTTGTCAATCTTTCAAGTTCATGATTTTCGATGGAAGTGATTTGGTAGGGTATGTATTGGTTGATTAGTTCCTGTTTTACTGCGCTAAAGAAGGGTCACTTTTTTATCTATATAGGTCATCATCATCATCTCAGCCATAAGAAGTCCACTGCTGGACATAGGCCTCCCCCATGGATTTCCAAAAAGACCGATTGGAAGCGGCTTGCATCCAGCGTCTTCCCGCCACTTGTATGAGGTCATCTGTCCATCTCGTGGCTGGTCTTCCTACGCTGCGCTTGCCGGTACGTGGTCTCCACTCGAGAACCTTTCGGTCCCATCGGCCATCAGTTCTACGTGCTATGTGCCCTGCCCACTGCCACTTCAACTTACTAATCCGCTGTGCTATATCGGTGACTTTTGTACGTCTACGTATCTCTTCATTTCTGATTCGATCTCGTAGAGAGACTCCGAGCATAGCTCTCTCCATAGCTCGTTGCGTGACCTTGAGCTTCTTTATAAGGCCCATAGTTAGGGACCACGTTTCAGTGCCGTATTTCATCACTGGTAACACACACTGGTTGTAAACTTTCGACTTGAGGGACTGGGGAATATTGGACGAGAAGACTCTTTTAAGTTTCCCGAACGCTGCCCAGCCGAGTTGGATACGACGATTGACCTCACTCGTAAAGTTGGACCTGCCTAATCGGACCGTTTGTCTTAGGTAGACGTATTCGTCAACAACTTCAAGAGTGGAGTTCCCCACAGATATTGGGGTGGGCACTACATGGACGTTCGACATAACCTTCGTTCGTGCCGTGGGGTACCGGCTTAGAATAGTGTGCCGTGGGGTACCGGCTTAGAATAGTACCTCCCCCTCTCCTGCCGTGGGTGCCGTAAGAACCGGCTAAGGGAAATACTACCAGAGATGGGCAGCAGCATCCTCTGCGGAAAACGATATCTACTGCGCTCGCCAACCCGCATGCCAAGCGTGGCGAGTAATCCAAAAAGCAAAACCCCCCCTATGACAGACGACAAAAATACCAAGCCCCCAGTCCCCGGCAGCTCCGCTATTCCGGACTACGGTAGCGGTCCCGGTCACGGCGGAGCAAGGGGTGCTAAGAATCTCCGGAAGAGATCCGGCTACCACCCCCTGCATAAACGACGACTGGCCCTGGTAACACACAATATTCGCACGATGAGGACAGACGAGAAGCTAGCTGAGCTGGAAGAAGAAATGAGTAGGTTACATTGGGATATCCTGGGGTTATCGGAAGTCCGACGAGAGGGTGAGGACACGATAACCCTGAAATCCGGTAACCTACTTTACTACCGGGAGGGCGACCAACAGTCCCAAGGTGGTGTCGGGTTTCTCGTCCACAAGTCCGTTGTTAACAACATTCTTGCCATCGACAGTATATCGAGCAGGGTTGCGTACCTGATACTCAGAGTATCCAAGAGATATTCGTTGAAGGTCATCCAGGTATACGCACCGACCTCGGCACACTCGGATGATGAGGTGGAGGTGATGTATGAGGACATTAGTAGGGCCATACACACTTCTGAGACCTATTTTAATGTTGTTATGGGGGACTTCAATGCGAAGCTGGGCAGGAAATGCGAAAGTGAGTTGAGAGTGGGGCAATTTGGATATGGACAACGGAACCCCAGGGGACAGAGGTTGGCCGACTTTCTGGAGAAAGAGGGACTCTTCATGATGAACTCTTTCTTCCAGAAGCCACCTCATAGGAAATGGACCTGGTTGAGTCCCGATGGTTCTACGAGAAATGAGATAGACTTCATCCTGACCACCAAGAAACGAATATTCAATGATGTCTCTGTGATCAACATGGTTAAAACCGGAAGTGATGACCGAATGGTACGAGGCACTTTGAATATTAATGTTAAACTTGAGAGGTCCCGTATGATGAAGTCTACACTCCGACCCATTCGCGTCCATATCCAAAACCCCGAGAGCTTTCAGCTCGAACTATCAAATCGCTTCGAGTGCCTGGAGAGCTGCGCATCGGTGGATGAGATCAATAACAGGTTTGTGGAAACTGTCCGTACGGTGGGCGCGAAGTTTTATAAACCCCATCGTACAAATAGACCGCAAAAGCTCTCGAGCCATACCCTTGACCTCATGGCTGAACGACGCTCATTGCAACTGCAGACTTCCGGTGACGCCGAGTCATATAGGCGGCTCAATAGACTCATATCAAAGTCTATGCGACACGACATCCGTACCTTTAATGCTAATCGTATTAAAGATACGATAGAGCGGAATAAAGGCTCCAAAGTATTCGCAAAAGACATGTCTATTGAGCAGAGCCAGTTGACGAAGCTGAAGATGGAAGATGGCAGTTTAGCGTCGACCAAGGCAGAAGTCTTGAGGGAAATCGAGAGGTTCTATGGACAGTTATACACATCGGTCGCAAAACCTGTTAGCAGTTTGGGCAAAGATCCAAGAGCCAAACTGACTCGACATTATACCGAAGATATCCCGGACATCAGCCTGTACGAGATTAGGATGGCCTTGAAACAGCTCAAGAACAACAAGGCACCGGGCGACGACGGAATTACATCAGAGCTACTGAAAGCGGGTGGAACATCGGTACTGAAAGTCCTTCAGAAGCTCTTTAATTCCGTCGTGCTTGAAGGTACAACGCCAGAAGTATGGAACAGAAGCGTGGTGGCGCTGTTCTTCAAAAAAGGAGACAACACTTTGCTGAAGAACTACAGACCCATCTCGCTTCTGAGCCATGTCTATAAGCTGTTTTCAAGGGTCATCACGAATCGTCTTGAACGCAGGTTTGATGACTTCCAGCCTCCCGAACAAGCCGGTTTCCGAAAAGGCTATAGTACCATAGACCACATCCATACGCTGCGGCAAGTGATACAGAAGACCGAAGAGTATAACTTGCCCCTTTGCTTGGCGTTTGTGGACTATGAGAAAGCCTTTGATTCGATCGAGACCTGGGCGGTGCTTGAGGCTCTCCAGCGATGCCGTATTGACTATCGGTATGTCGAAGTGCTGAAGTGTTTGTACAACAACGCCACCATGTCAGTCCGAGTACAAGACCAGAATTCAGAGGCAATTCCATTGAAGAGAGGCGTGAGACAGGGAGACGTTGTCTCTCCGAAACTGTTTACCACCGGTTTGGAAGATGCCTATAAGCTTCTGGAATGGAAAGGGCTTGGCATCAATATTAACGGCCAGTACATCACTCACCTTCGGTTTGCCGACGATATAGTAGTCATGGCAAAGTCGATGGAAGAGCTCAGTACGATGCTCGAAGACCTCAATAGAGTTTCCCAAAGGGTGGGCCTCAAAATGAACATGGACAAACGAAGTATGTCTATATAGGTATTTAAGCATAATTATACTATATTATGTACGTATGAAAAAGATAAAAACTGCGTCTCATACATAATTATCTTATTATACCTAGTTCCCGGCACGTAACCAAGAACGCTGGTTTGTTCGTAACCTTCCACAAACTTCGCGAACAAACTACCTTTTGACGTGACGGGTACATTTCTTTATTTCCGTATAGGTATGAGCTTTGTTGTGTCAGGTGTCAATAAATCGTAAGTGATTCCGTTTATTCTTAGATCGAAACGGTTGCTAAATATTAAATTATTGACAGTCAAGAGCAAAAAAAATAAAATTATTTCGCACGTTTGAGTGATTTTAGCACATTTTGTTTCCTAGATGTTACACTCAAAATGCATCAAAGAAAGTGCTAACTCAGCATTCAAGATCTCTGCAGAAGCATGGGTAAAGTTACTAGTAGGTAGGTACGGTCTGCTCTTGTACCTAACTTCGAATTCCTATATATAGGTATATTTACTCGTACCTATATCAACAAGCAAAGTGGGTAAGAGCTACTCATTAATATCTTAGCAACTAAATTAATGTGAATTTGACATAAATTCACGAGAGGCGTCAGCGGGCCGCAGCGGGGAGGGGGGAGCGGAGCGTGGCGGGGAGCGTCGAGACGGGCGTCTGCGCATCCCGTCTGCACCTTTGATCTCGCGAGTTGAGATTGAATAGACACGGTTCATGGAAATATTGAGGATTACTGAAGATCGGTTAGTATTTCTAACAATGACAGAAAATAACCTTTTTTTTTGGTGAGAATTAGTTCTACATTTAGCCATCAATCACCTGATGGTAAGCGACTTAATGATAGAAAATGGAAAATAAATAAAAATAATAAAGATTTAAAAATGCGCAATTGCGTATATTTTACATAATTTAAGACCTTTGTTTGTTACGTTTTTTATATTTGTAATTTGTTGTGAGTTAGCTAGATGAAAAAAACATACTTTAAATAGAATTAACATATTAAGTAATTATTTACAGTTTTAGTATAAATAGAAAGTCGAGTTATTTCCGACTGAATACTTTTAAAATCAACAATGAGTTTTTTTTATTGTAAATTTTTGTCCAATTCTAATAGACTCGTAGTCGGCCGAGCGCGAGTCTTGCGGGGGGCGTCCCATACTGACTGGTGCGTATACTGCGCCAGTTTATTTGCAGGCATACCGCGCCAAACGTCACCTAGACGGAAATAGGGGAAATGCCCCCCCAGAATAGCCTGGACAATGAGTGCACAAATAACGCATTGCATTACCACTAAACTTACATTATAGCACTAGCTTTCACGCGCGAAACTATGGATGATATAGATCTTACCAATAAAATAGATTTTGTGCTATTCTGTATTGGTTTTATCTTGAAGTGTATTTTGTGGAGCTATTAGTGTTATTGTATTGTAATTTGTAGAAATGAAGGAAAATAAAAAAGAACCAGTAATAAGATTACTAAGCTTATTAATAGTTTATATCCTTGTTTATGTGAGAAAATTGGAAAATGTATATTTTATTTCAAATACTTAGTAAAAAAACAATTATACGTCGTAAATATAACTCCAAAATATAATTTAAAAATCTACAGAAGCTTAATTAAAAAATTAAGAACAAATTAAGAATTGAAAAAGTTTAACATGCTTACTTTCTTTTTCCTTCTACAATTCATCCGCTTTGTAAATCCCCTGTCGTAATTTATCTTTATAGAACAATACCATTTCATATCCCCAAATGGCAAATTTACACAATCAATAACCGCACGCGTTATAAATTTAAAAAAATGGTCAGGAAATAGCAAATCCGCCAACAGAGCGAGTTCAATATCCTTAAATAAATAAAAAACTAAAACACAATTTAAGGATGCGACGCTAGATATCAAAACATGCATTTTCCCGACATGCCCAACACATACTCGACCCTACAACATTAATTCCACACTAATTGTGTGAAAAGATGTCTATCACAAAGTAATGGACAGTTTTCATCAAAATGTCGTTTAAAATAAATAATGTCGCCATTTTAAAAGGTAAATTGTTTCTTTTGCGATGTTGCAAGGGTTATTAATTTTAATATGTCTTTTTACGGCGCATTCCATTGGAAGGGTGGCGCTGATTACGATCTGAAAAGGCTGACGAGTAAATTGATTTTGATGCGAGTTTAATTAATTCATTTATTGGGTTATCTTACTTTATTTTTAATGGTTCTGGATTTATGAGCTTATTTTATTAAAAGTAGTGAATTTACCATATCGCGATATGATATCGCTTGGCTTTAAAGCAGTCTAGTAGGTAGATTATGTTGTCTAGACGCTTAGTTTCTACCATAAACAAATTTATACTTTTTTGAGTTAATTTGTAAATTTATTAAAATATTTTTTTTTTTTGTTTTTTTTATGCAAGATAGATCTACGATTGGCCTCGTCGATCTAGAAGATATCTATTCACTCTAGCCTTGAAAATTCCAAGATTCTAGTTCTCAGGAAACAGAGATGGCGGCAAAGAATTCCATTCCTGTGCAGTATGGAAAAAAAATTAAAGTTTTTTCCCATATTTCGGATTTTTTTAGAATAACTGAATATGTATGAATAAATGTGTAAATTTCCACTTTCTGTGGAATTTTTGTATGAAGTCATGATCTCGATATTTTAGCAAAGCAGGGGGTCAGACTGGTGAGTGGACAAACTGGCAGGACAACGTCTGGGCGGCTGGGCGGTTAAATTAAAGTATAACTCGATAACTTCCCATACATTTTATGTGTATTTTCTGTCTGTCAGTAATACTTGTTTTCTTCAGTTCCCGAGACGGCGCCAAAACTCAAACTCGGAAGCTTCACAAAGTGTACAAACACAAATCACGAAAACAAAGATATTAAAATCCCATTAGGGTTGGCCCCGTCGTAAATCCGCGCTGTCGAAGCATTCATCAGGGTTGACACAGCGACGGGGTGTCACCACGCGTCACACGTCTAGACTTTCCGTAGAGTTGTGGTCCGATTCCATTTTATAGAATTGTACATAGATGATCGATACTTAGTGTCGGACTCACTTTTTATCGTATTGTGGGATCTGTTCTACATTATAGTTTTGGCTCGTATGGCGTTTTCTACTTTGTATCAATTTTATGTGAATTAATTTGCAGAAATATGATTGCATAGTGGTGGCTGTATAGAATCGAATTGATTGAAGAACAGTAAAATTATTGTTGTTTTTTTTTGTATTATTCAGGTCAGATTCGGGGAGGCTAATTCTGAAAATAATAACACAAAATAACAATTATAAGCTGAGAAAACTTAAAAATCCCCGAATAAATTGCAGAACCGATTTTGGTAAGACCTAGCTCATATGTCTCATATTGTCTGATTGTCATATTGGACTCATATTATCTGAATAATAAACTATTTGAATGAATCGATTAGCTATTTGAGCTAACTGATCACTCTTAGATAAATCCTTTTTCAAACAAATTTATAAAATCCCTGTTTGCTTCAAAAATAATTAGCAGACAATTTTATAATTGTAAATCATCTGTGAATTAATATTAAATAGATGTTTCGATTCAGTATATCGATACAAATCACTGCTGGGTGGTGCATCCCTAGTGCATTGCTACAGAGGGCCGAAAATACTCAGACACGCCTCCATTTGCCGTCTGAGATATTATTAGTCGGTAGATTTTTCTAATTAGCACTAACTTACTGATGTAACTGTGTTCAATTCATGAAATTCCTGATAGACAGTAATTTTAAATCAATCTCATTATTTCTATTTCATTCGAATATGAAAATACAAAAATTTTATGTATAAAAGTTTTTTAAAATTTATAATTCAGTTTTTTAAGATGATGATCAAAATATTAGAATTTTGCAGGATTTTCTGGTCTTCGATCGAACAGAAGTAAAAATAATTGAGCATTAGTCATCTTTAGATTACGACGAGAGCGCATTACAATACAACATTGAACTCCAAGTTTTTAAGTGTAATTCACAACGAAATACAAAGTCAAACGGCATTGAACTGTTCCGTGCGAGCGTGGCGCTTATCTTTATGCGAGTGACTTGCTCGTTCATGGTTCACTTGCATAAAGTCCAAACGGGTTGAACGGCCAACCCTAGTACTTGTGGCAGTTTTCAAGCGGCATTAACACGGAGACTTGTATCAGAAACTACGTAAGTGTATAATTATATCTGGGTGTTTTTAAATCGACAATATATTGGTTTCATCTAGCGCGACCTGACTGAAAATATCAGGATACGTAGCATGTATTTTATATTATTTTGTGGCCCATCAAGTGCCACTCTAAAAATAGCTAGCGTAAAATAGACATTCTTTGGT
The DNA here is from genome assembly GCA_947563715.1 of Lycia hirtaria. Classification (NCBI taxonomy): domain Eukaryota; kingdom Metazoa; phylum Arthropoda; class Insecta; order Lepidoptera; family Geometridae; genus Lycia; species Lycia hirtaria. The sequence continues at coordinate 740,633 of OX387384.1, read as the reverse complement.
CACAAATCGCAACAATTACTAGCATTTCGATACTTTTTACTCTCTTCTCCCCGCTTAATGGTGTAACACATGAAGTGCTACGAATTATAACAGACTGTATCCCATAAATTGATTACAAGCTTTATATCACGAGATGTAATGCGGCAATATATTTGGCGTTTCATTGCAACATCATCGACAACTGTGGCGTAACAGCTAAGTTTCACGTAAAAAATCTTCATAAGTACGAACTCTACCCCCTGTCAACCAGGCTAACCCGAGACCCCGGGTAAGTAATGTGGTGGTGGTGTTGCCAACCCGGCAGCGGCCGCCAGTATAACGGTCCCTGACCTTGGACATTTGGGCGGCCTCCAAGCTCCACGGTGCAGCTGTAGTGATGTAGACACTCATCGATGATTCGACATTTATTGAGAATAAACTTTATTTATTAATTGATCCATACCAAGTTAAATTATTCAGTCAAAATTGTGTAGCTAGCTCCATGTAAAAATTAGACACGATTTAATTAATTTAACTACTTATTGAATTTGATTTGATTTGGTTTGATTTTTGAATTTGAATTGAGAACTTAGGTAATTAGAAAGAATCTTAATACATTTTTAGAAAGAAGTTTATCTAACCTAATAGACTAACTAGAGGCGTAACAGTTTTATACATTGTTATTAATTACTTGAAACTCTATAAGTAAGTCAAGTAAATCTGAACGTCATAAGGAATTACTGTAGGTAATTGTCCTCTTCCTTTGTAAACGCCCACACAGGAAACCTAGAAGTCAACAAATAACGTTACGCGTCATTACGTAGTAAGTATTAAATGTTCATGTGGTAAAACAATAATTTACAGAACAAACAGTTCCATCGTAGAATCCTAGCAAATATCACCAGTAAAATTTATAGTATTATCGATATGTCGATAAAACTTTTCAGAACGTGGCCAGCACTATAAATCTCGCCTACACCATTCAGTATAATTTACAAGGGCTAGATAAAAAACAGTCGGCTAGTGTTGTAGTGAACCGAGGCCGCTGCCAAAAAGCATACGTTATATCTTCTTACACAATACGATTGTACTGGAGTTCTGTATACAGAGTGTTCAGTAACACATGCTCTGTCTGAACGTATTTGGTATTTAGTACGAAGTAGATAAACTTTTTCTTGTTTACTACGTGTCGAATTATTGTCAATTTATTTATTTAATCAAATTAGTACCGCGTTGTCGCGGTCAAGATATTACGTTGTGTTTTGTCACACAACAGTTTGATTTTTAAAATATAATAAAATCACGACTATAATTTAACTAATGTGTTCAATTAATGTTCTTATTTTCAACAGTTACAACGGACTTCAAAAAGAGAGGTACTTAATTCAGTTGGAATATTTTAAATTTTAGTTACCTAATAAATCCGTCACATTTTATAAGCCGATTTAGATTTTTTTTTTTGTTTAAAATAATAAAATATTTAAGTATGAAATTTGTGGGTGATAAATCTTTATCACCCACAAATTTCATGAAAATTCCTTAGGTTAAGTAGTTTAGTTTTTAAAACAATATAAGTGGAAATAATATATCATCTTCTAAGTAAATGATATTGTATATTTTGGAGTTGGTTGTAGCAGTCTTAAAAGTATTATAATTATTGTACAATACTTTGTAAGAAATTGATCAACCAACTGCCGCTTCATTAGAAAGAACTAAAATTTTGGGACTTTCAAGGATATAATAAATAGATTTATTCTAAATCGTAGTGCTCCATCCTTGGTCAAACCGTTGGTTTACCATCACGACGACGACTTGATGGTCAAATGTAAATTCCTCGTATAAAAGAACAACCTGTACAATATACGTCGTTACTAAGTGTAGCTGTGTGTTAGTCGTATGAAGGGCGATGAACTCGACGCTTAAGGAAAATGGAGGAAAGCGATGACGGGACGTTCTCTGGAGTGAATGTCGACCATCCCTCAGACAGCCTGCGAGGAGGAACGGCCAGGGTTTCGATTCAAGGAGACATATTATCATCAAAACATTTAAAAAACAATCTCGACTCGCAGTCCTTTTTCCACCCCAAAAAGTTGTAAGATCTCATGTAAAATAAGATAATCTAACAAGGATCTATATTAAAAGAAAAACGAAATACCCGACTGCTAAAATGTGTACAGTCTAACTAACGATTTAGTTACGCTTGATACGCTGTTGAGTATAGGTTTTTTGTGGGAAAGTATGCGTAAAATTGCTGTTAAAAGGTTATAAATTGCACATCCTTTAGAATAATCCTAGTAAAATCAATTATAAATTACGAATAGTTCTTTGGCGGTTACTAAAACGCTCATTTTATTATTTTTTGCGAGAGTCGTATTATTATTATTACTAAAAAAATAGCCTATGACACCCAGGGAGTTAAGACGAATCTAACACCTCATATCAACCATATCAACACCTCATACATCAAAATCAGTCAAGCCGTTTAGGCTGTAGGTGGTTACATATAAAAACATATACGAGTATGTAACTCGTATATTCGAAAAACATAACACACTTTCTTGCGCAGTCGGATAAAAAAACTATTTATGTACTAGCATTTATTAATGCAATATAGTGCTTACGGTGATTAAAAAATGAGCACAAACTCCGCTCCCTTAGTACTTTCTGCTAGGAAGCTCCAGTATCCAACTTCAGAGCTACGTCATCATGAGGAATGGAAGGTAACCAGGACAACAAGGCTAATGAAACTCAACTACCTCAGCACTTTCCAGAGGCTTCAGTCTCAACATCCCGGTTCCATCATCAGATCAGCACCATGACATGACTTAATAATAGCATTCTCATGAAATTTACATAAACATGCAAAATTTTAGCTCAATCTGACACCAGGAAGGGGTCAAATCTAAACCAACAAGATTTGATTACAGACACTCGGACAAGTGAAACTAAATAAAAGCGTTCTTTAGTATTTTCGGAACCACTTATTCTACAAGTTGAACATAAATATTGTTCTAAAACTAAATCATCTAATTAGTTAGTTGCCAACATTTAAAGTGACCTTATAAATATTAGACATCAGTCTATTTTTGTATAATAAATATAATGACTTGATTGTCTATAATTTTTACTTGCCGTGGTTTTGTAAAGCATTATTGTATGAGTTAACCGCACATCGGACTATTTTGGACCAGACCAGGAATAGAGCAGTATTCGACCCGCAACTGTCCCGCGCCCGACCAGCTAGCTAGTCCTGTCTATCCGCAGTCCGTCTGTGGCTTACTCATAGTTTCTAAATCACTCTAAAATTGTATTTACAAAAGTTCATTCTTGTTACCTTTCTTTTGGTCCAACGCGATTAGCACATTTGCCAGTGTTAAATATTAAGATTTGATCAAGTTTCAAGGATAATACAAATCATACATGTATAAGCAATAGTCTAGCGGAGCTGGTAAGCGAAAGTCTAAGTCAATTTAGTTATTCTCAAATTCTAGTCATGTTTCAATAGAGTAGTGACATAGACATAGACATATTTTATTGATAATTATTCAATTACAACTACAGTGCAAGCTTCTGTATGGACTTTTGTCGTCAAAGTGAAAAGACACGTTTCACTTGCGTTTTACCAAAAAGTAAATGGGATTGACAATTAGCTAGCGAAATGTCACATGACGGCACGTCACAGAATAGCATTCCAAAGCGTAAGCGTTTGTAGAAACAGAAACGTTTGCTATTTGTCTAAGCCTGCAGGTCTGGTCAAACCGTTTTCTAATGTACGACCACCTTTATGTTGATACATTTTTATTAACATTATTATTAGTTATTATATATTTGACGTAATAGAACCAGGCCCGCGCGCGGCGAGCGCCCCGCGCGGCGAGCGCCCCGGCGCCCCGCGCGGGGTGGGCGACTCCAAACTCGGAGACAATTCGATCATCGAGTGACGTCTCCATACGAATACGAACACATTTTATTGCCCCAATACGTGGCTTGATTATAATTTATAGATAATTAACGCGGATATGTAGTTTTATTGCATTTCTAGACGTCTCGTCTGTGAAGCTGCTACTAAGGCACTTACAAGATATACCCACTGCTGGTTACGGGGGTACTACAATCTTAATAGCAATAATATTTCAATATTACTTTGTCCTTTGTCTTGCTCTCTCGACCGCAAAGCGAGATAAAAGATAAAGCAAATTTTATTTATATTCATTATTTTAATTAGCATATGTGGTATAGCCCCAGTAGGAGTTATTTTTACGAGTTTCTATGGACTCAAAGCGCGCAGCTATCTCTCTCGCGCATCACACTTATAAACACATAGAATCATTTAGTAGGGATTAGAAGGTGAGACATGCTTTGCTTTATTTAGACAGGAGACATTGTATTTAGTTAACATTTATACCGGCGACAGAGTGCCGAATGGTGGAAAAACATATATTTTCCTACTCTTCAGCCAATTCAAATGATATCATAGATAACATTTTTCCCATTTAAATAAATAAAATCAAGTCTCACTTTTCTGATATCTCTAATCAATGATTTTATATGTTTAAAAATGTGATGCGAGATAGAGATAGGAGCCCTTATGATAATCTAACGAAATTTAGAACAACATTAGTAAAGCTGAAAAACACACACACACACACACACACACACACGCTGATACACAAGAAACAAAACAATAATTTTTCAATTAAAAAACCGACTTCAAACGCAACTTACTAAATCCTTCCTGATTGTAAACTTTTTAGAGACCTCTCTTCACTCGCTCTATTTTCTTTTGTCAAGAATGCGAATTGTCATTGAATGTCAAATGCTCGTCTTCGAAGATTAGAAAATGTGCAGATGTTTATACGATAATCCTTAATATTTGACACTCTTACAAAGAAAAACGTGTCGGTGCAAGTCTGCGATTCAATAATCTGTCGCACTTACGCAAGAATACAATGAAAATATTTTCATATTTAGAGATTATTCAAAAACGAATAAAGCGATGTATAAAATAAATATGGGAGCAACTTGGGAGCTTTCTCTATACACCAATTCAGGAAACACAAGAATTGGTTCTCGAATGACGGAGTAATTCATGTACATACATTAAAAAAAATACGGTACGAATTGATAACCTCCTCCTTTTTCGAAGTCGGTTAAAAAAGTCTGAAGAGGTAAAAACTACTGTTAACGATATTTCTTTCTAATATCGGTTAAGTTGCTGGCGCTTGCGTAAGTTCAATCAATCTAAAAATGTTGCCCTTCTTGTGCAGTCGGCAAAATAAAAAGGTGGGGGTGGAAATTATAAATTTACCGTTGAGTGTTTACTTGTTATAAAAACACATAATAACATAAAAACTGGTATCATAAATAAATAACAACCCCAAGCTAGCGACAGGTGTCATGACGCTAAACAAATTAATTATTTATACGTTAAATTGATTATAAACTAATAAGTGTCGCCCCTAGCGGTGGGCATAATGCGCTGGTCACTGAATCTATTACAAACGTTACAAAATATCTGTGAACGTGACGGAAGGGACGAACTAAACCGTTCCACAGGTTCGCTTATAAAAATGCAATTGTAGCGCCCTCACTCGATATCACAAATAATTTGGTTGAACTGTAAGGCTAATCTACAAGAAAAAAAATGTTTTAGTAAAAAAAACCTTTTGTTGTAGCCGCTAAATGATCACTAAACAGATGATGAGGACTTATTTAACTACTCAAGTGCTGATTAAATAAACTTATTCTTACAACAAGTAGGTAGGTTAAAATTACAGTTTAAAAAACTGACTTCAAAACATGCAATTCGTTTACTTGGCTTGACTGAAACCAATGTCATTGGTTTCAGTTATTCTGTTATAAAAATCAAAGTACTGAACCGATTGTGATAAAATTTACGTGGGACCACCTCTGAGGCTAAGATTACCTACCAAACAGAAAAAGCAACATCATCAGAATGTCCTTCTTTTTGGAAGTCGGTTAAAAAAACCGACTGCAGAAAAGATCCGATTTTTGTAATCTAACTTACGACTTCGTTGCGTTTATTAAGCTGTTGAGCATACGTTATTTGTGAGAAAGTATGCGTAAAATCGCTGTACAATATTATAATTGCGTATTCTTTAGAATCATTCTATTATGGTTAATTATTATTTACGTAGAAGTTATGTTTATGGTTATTTATTATTTACGACACACAGGGAGTGATCACGAATCTAACGAAGCCTCGCATATCAAAATCGGTCAAGTCGTTTAAGCGGTACTGATACCATACCCACATTCATACATACACTCGAAAAATATACCCTCCTTACGCAGTCGGGTAAAAAGTGATATATTTCTGGTTAGATATTATCAACACTATTTTTGCATAGGGTATCTAAAACAATTAGCAACGCTCCAGTGCACTTGATGTGTTGACGGTCACAGATGTCAATTTCATTACTATAGTGCGGAAAAAACGCATCTGTCAGGGTAACAGGCGTCTAAGAGGCAAATAGCATACTGTATTTTTTGTTGAGTATTTTTAAACTAAAAATATGTCTATTGGTAAACGACGATGTTTTTTTTTATTCGAAAATAGGCTTGCGCTTGACCGCCAACTCACCTGGTGTGCAGCGACAGTTACGGTCTACGATGGAACGCGTTGTAGATGAATTTTACGTAAATACCTTAGATTTGTGTTTTTTAGTAAATAAAGAAACCGATTAGTTGTTTTATGATTGAACACAAAAAAGAAGCGTATAGAAATGGTTTCACAAGCTCGAGAGTTTGTCCCTTATTATTATTAATAATCAATTAAGAAATGGTTTCACAAGCTCGACAGTTATTATTATTAATAAGCAATTATTTATTTTCGTATGCATCATCCAAATTTCTTACGTTTTAACTATCTAGTCTATTATATTGTAATTAGTAAGTACGCATTAATTATCTAACTCTATGTTTTCCAAAAATAAATAAAATCAAATAAACAAACACACAAATATAATTGTTAAGCTATTCTTCTAACCATAAACTATTTATTATTTCCCTTAAATTTTCAACGGATTATAAATTAAAATTAAAATGGATGTGGTAATGTATAAGAAAGTGCTAATCCGTCTCGACCACAAATTAAAAACCCCTTGTAGAAAGTGCTTAATATAATCGACACCCGTGGGGTTGCCATGAAATATGTCTAAACACCCTGAAAAAATACAACGACAGACGGTCTAAATAAAAAGGCGGACAAAAAGTGTTACCCTACTGTTTTTATCCTAGCAGTAACGAAGAGGAAGGATGGATTCAAGATTTCATGCTAGTCTTAGAATTTTCTGTCATTTAAAAACTTTTGTTTATTGTAAACAACATGCATGTTGTAACATGCATTGTAAAACAAGTTTTATTGTCAGGCTGATGCTTGACCACCAGCTCGCCTGATGTAGACGCTTGACTATTCACCCGTGATTTATAGACACCCACGTAATCATGTCAAGACTAACCCAAATCGTTGTTGCAAATCAAAATCTCCTATGTGTTTTTTTTTTCGGACATTTCTATAGGGTTTTAGGGTTCCGTTGTAAACAAGGAACCCTAAGGAAATAATTATTATCCATCCATAAGACCACCTGCCGATGACCTAAAAATGACGGAGAACTACGAGTAGGTATCTGAAGTTGAAACATACTGCATCCCTTCGTATTACTTCGCCTCTGTTATAGAGAAAAAATAGGGTCAAATAAAACATCACTAACCTTTATTTGAATATTGCTTTTTCATTATAATGGCAGACTGGCAGCGAGGCACTTTTATCGGCAAGAAATAAACGAAAAAATAAACAAAAACTAGCGATATCTGGCCGCACATGCGCTTCCATATTTGAATTTTGAATTTCGAATCGGATGCGAAAAAAATCCGACGCAATGTGCTAGCACGCGCCGCGCCATATGTTGCGACGAAAAAAAGTTTTTTTTATTCATCAAACACCCGAAGGGAGATGGAAAGAAAAAAATGGTAACATAAGCATAATATTAGTAGAAGATATAAATAAAAACTAGACGCAAAAAGAGGCGCACTCATTTTGAGGTTAAATAGAGTATGGTATGGAGGATTGGAGTAGGGCTGTCAACTGTTACATTTGGAAATACTTTTGAGTTTTTGGCCGGCCAAGTGTCAGCTCTGGGTGTGGACGATTAGAAGCATATAAAAACAACATCGATTTATGGCGTGTATTCCAAAAACCTGAACGAAACGCCATAATTTCATTTCTATCGGTTCCTGAGTAGGTGGTCAATAAACTAAAGGCTATAGTATTACATAGTATTTCTGTACTTGGGAGTAGTTAAAAACTTTTGTGTTTAATTCTGCTTATTAATTATTAAGATAATTAGATCAAAAACCAAACAGTTTTATCACTAAAAACAAATCTTCCATAGTTGTACATTATATGTATTGTCGTGTAGGAATAAAAATTATCATCGATGTTGTTATCATCTCTTCTTATATATTATCTTTGCGTCTTCCAGTAATATAAAGCTAGATAAGATTTAAAAAAAAATAAACATTACTGAGCAAAATTTAATCAAATTATAATGGGATTACGGAATGAAACTATGTATTAAAATATCTTTGGCACTAAACATGATAATTGACTCATTCTCATTCTCATAGTCTCAAAGAATTTTTCTCTTTAAAAAACTCCTTCTCTTTGAAAGTCGATTAAAACATAGTTTCACAAGTGGCAACCCTGAGAAACAGGCAACGCGCGGACGCAGGACATCTGTCGCAATAGTAGTCCATCATTCCAGATTTGGATTTTAAAATGGCAATAAATTTTAAATAAGCTATTCTGTGTTTCAATTTTAAAATCATAAACGATTATATTAATATTTAACATTGGACATAGTTTCTGAATTAGGCATTCACTTATAGGGTTGATAATATGTTTTCCTGTGCCTACATTCATGCAAGACCACTGCAACACTTGTAAGATCTTGGCATAGGTAGTTTGTGCATTTCTGATAGCAGTTACTCAATATAAGAGTAGATGCGGAAGCAAGAGCGAAGCTTTGGTATGTTGGCGCTGGCAGTTTTGCCAACATTAGTCTAATGGTAAAAATATTCATTTAGAAGACGAAGATGGTGAAAAATGTGAACGCAACATTTGAAACTACAAATATTGCATTGTTTTCTGGGGCTTCGGAATACTACAGAGCATGATCAATGGTTTCGTGCTCTTTCAGACAGTTTCATTACAGAGCGTAATATCCATTTCCATTTTCCAATTTCCTGTCCATAATTTCAAATTTTAAATGTTTCAATTTCAATTATAAATTTTATTGGAAATTAATTACTTAATTGTAATTGAATTAATTACTTAATTGTGATTGAATTGAATCGGATTTGGGTTCGTCGAATGCACGTCTTCCTCTGCAATATGTAGCATAGATAGATGATAGAGAGATAGATGTAAAATCCGAATCGGTTCTGAAACCAATTGATGGTGGGTGGTGCCTAGGTGGTGGTGCCTAGGTGGTGGTGGAGAGTGCAGTCTTTGAAATTTTAATAGGTTGATTTTTTACTCTAAATAAATCTAGTCTAATAGTTTGCCAACTTGAAGTTGGCACACGACGATGAAAAAGTGCTGAGTAGTGCTGAGTAGTGCTGAGTAGTGCTGAGTAGTGCACTAAAGTATTACTGACTGATTATAATACCACTGTGTAAGTGGTATTATAATCAGTCAGGTTTATTTTGTTGGTACCTACTTTATTATACTTGTATCCTAATAGTTTTTCTTTCTTAAATATTCTCAACCTATTAATTTTGCAACACAGCGCTATGCAACCAAACATCAAACATACCTCGTTCAATGTTAGCCCCTTTAAACTGTCCCTAATTTGGTCGGCGTCGTGGCTTTGATGGGATTATTTTGGAAATCGCCCGAGACGTAAGCTTCGTCTCAATTTTGTTTCGTGTTTTTAGCCTAATTTAAGTACAAAATGTATGTTTAGTTGGTATGGTATGGTCGGATGAACTAATTTTGAGCGAAAAAAAGCATTTTTTAAGTTTTGTCAGACTTGTATTATTATTACAAAAAATATAGCCTATGATACTAAAGCAGTGAAGATAAATCTAACGATTCCTAGCACATCAAAATCGGTCAAGCCGTTTAGGCTGTAGGCGCTCATATAGAAACATACATACACATCTACATACATTAGAAACATACATTCACTCCAAAAATATAACCTTCCTTCTTACGCAGTTGGGTAAAAAAAAAAAATTAAGCACGTAACTAGAATGGCAAAAAGATAAGGTGAAAATAAAGGATCATTTTCTGCGAAAAATTTTGCAAAATTGAAAATACCCCTTCCTATGTCAAACAGAGTTCTTGTGGCTGATGAGAGTCGAATTTAAATTCAGTACCTATCTACGACACATCTACGCCTTGCCAAACATCAGAATATAGCCCAGTCGAAGCTAGTATACAAAATATCAGGAAATACTTATAAATACTAAATAATTCAGTACTTAGTATAGGTAAGTAAATGAAATAAGTCCGTCCATCTGTCTGTAGGTACTCTCGTACGCGGCAGGTGTGAGAGGAGGACAAAAACTCCCTCCCTAGCGATCTGAACAATATTTTTTAACTGCTGAGGACACGAGCGCTTTTTGTGACCTCCAAGGGGGTTTTCGAGAGTCATTGTTTTTTTAGTTTTAGGGGACCATTATATTTGGCCGACCCGCACCGGTGCAGCTTTTGTACTATGAAGGTATAATATAGCCGTAAGGTAAGTAATTATTGTCTTTTAATTACAAAATAAATAGCTGGATCAACAAATTGAGCTAAAAAATTGCCTGTGTTAAGTACGTCCATCTAGACTATAGATCGATGTACTTCTTTTTATTTCTCCTCTAGATTCTAGAGGATTCGAATTTTAAAGTTCCGTCACAGAAGACATTATTTAGTTCCTACGCAGTTCAGAGAGTTCTATTCTTGTGTAGTACGCATCAAGAATGTGGACCGGAGGTGTTGAAAATTTTTTTGCAAGCTCTTTTGTATTTTAGAGAGATAATGTGTACTTTTTTATCATAAATGTAATTGCGCTTGACCGTTAAATCGCCTAATGGTAAGCGACCGTTGGGTCTACGATGAAGCGCACTTGCTTAGAAGAAACCGTTTCCCTCGCGATTCAAAGACACCCAGATTAACCATTGGAGAAGACCCACGCAACGCACGGGAATTATATCACACAACTTAGCAGGACGTATATTAAAATATAAAAGTAATAAAAAACCAAAGTCTAAGAACAAATACGCTTTGATTCTATCTTTAAAGGCACTATTGTGATAATGTAAAAGTGCTTCCCGACTGTTAGTCCGTGTTGGCAAACTTTTCCGATTCCCCTCACTCTCTTCTCGAGCCGCTGGGTGTCTTTAAATAATTACTCAGTTGCTTCCGAGCCAGCATTTAAGCAATAAATCGCAGCAGGCGAGTTGTCGGTCACACGTCAAACAGCGACGCCTGCCAGCACCGTTCGTGCTACGTCCGTGCTACGTCTGCGCTACGTCCGCGCTACGTCCGTGCGTCGTCATGAGGAGCACAGACAGTGGCAACGTTTATGAATGACGCTATATATAGCTTCATATCGCAGCATTCCTGCGCCGCCGCAGCGCTTCAGCGCTCATTCATGATTTCAACAACTAAATTATGCTGTTGTGTACAAGTATGTTGCACTTGTGACTCACACGCCGGACGATTTGACACCTCACTGACGCGTTCGTTTCTTTACATTCATCTTACACTATAACATACTAACATTAATATTATTATCAACTAATAGTACTAAATAGTAGTTAATATTATCGACAAGAATTTAGCGTCAGCGCTCAAAAACGTCCGAACTTTGTCAGGTCTAATGCGGCAACCTTTAGATTTTTTGAATTGTTAAGTATAGCGCGGCAACATAGAAATTATAAAAAAAACATTCATTTCGATCATAGCTTTTAACATTTATAAGACTACATATGACTTATGATTATGAGTGTGAGTTGCATAAACACACTAAATTAAACAATTTCATCAAATTATAAGAAATTAAATGATTGTATCATAATTAAATGTCCTCTATTAGCCTCAAGGTACCTATATAGAGGCGGAATGCTGAGGTTCGTGCTGAATGGCATTCAATGGGAGAGGCCTATGTCCAGCAGTGTGCTTAAGTAGGCTGATGATGATGATATAGAGGTGACAGAGTTTAAATCAGAACCTCATTGTTGGTGTAAGAGTGTGTGTCGGTTAACTCAGGACCTCAGGACACTTTATTTGTGAATTTTGTTTTAGACTTTGTGTCCATGTTGTTATAACGTCATTGCCGCCTACTGAGTACCAAGTATTTTTTTATGTAGAAAAAGTGCCCCTAATGATTAGTTTAGAAAACTCAAAAACCCCCGACAAAAAAACGGCTGAACCGATTTTGATGAAACATAGCTAAGAACACTCGATGAAATCCTCTTACAGATAAAAAAAAACTAGATCAAAATCGATCCATCCGTTTGAGAGTTATGATGCCACAGACAGATATACCTACATACACATTTCAAACTTATAACACCCCTCTGTTTGGTTTGGGGTCACAAACTAGCGCCCGAAAGAAAAACAATGTTATGTAATAAAATCTGACATTAATTGTAGGTAAAGTGGCTAGGTTACGATAGGAATCTAACAAAACCTTAATGTTAGCGTTCCTAGGCTAGCTTCATAAATCACCCACTACAGCACTTGACAAGCGCAGTGCGGTACTTTGTAATACTGCCTTCACCCCACTCACGAAAAGAAAGAAAATCACTCAAAATCCTCAATGACTGACTGACTTTTTTTTACATAGTAATAGGTTTGCGCTTGACCGCCAACTCACCAGATGTTAAGCGACGTTGTGGTCTACGATGGAGCACGCTTACCTAAAAGAAATCAATTCACTCGCGATTTAAAGACACCCAGAATTAAGGATTTATTTTTTTAAGATTCATGACATTGTCATGAATCCTTACTTCCTTCCTAGTCCTTACTGTCCTCACTAACATTATAAAAGTGATAGTAACTTTGTCTGTCTGTCTGTCTGTCTGTTTGTTTGTTACTTTTCCACGGCTAAACAGCTGAACCAATTGTTATGAAATTAGTTACAAAGATTGTTTAGGACCTGGAGAAGGATTTGACTATATTTATCATTTAAAGTTCAAGATTTATTTATTTGTCAGAACATGCACAAACTTATACAAAGTGGAACAGCACAGAACACGGTACTATAATTATTCATCACCGCTTTTCATCACTACACGGGTGAAACCGCGGGTCGTAGTTAGTATATTCATATTATGTTCATAGTCTCTCAAAACACCAGCCCCCAGGCATGAAATTCGATAATTCCTATTGTCCCCCACCTGCGTGTCCCCACTGGTGGACATTGACAATTACTTGAAAAATGTATGTTGCTGTCCACCAGTGGGGGACAACGCCACAATTATAAAGTCACATACATGCCACAACTTCCTACATTATTCTAGTTGTCCCCCACTAGCGGATTGTGATACGCATTTGGGGGGTGTATGCATTTTCCGCATATTTTGTACAAAGTTTATTGCAACGCAACAGTTACACGTTTGTTTATAGTCCAATGTCACACAAAATTTTGTACTTCTACAGTTCAAAATTCTGTTTGCCAATACACTGCGCTCGCTACTCCGAAAACGGAATCAAATCGAATTTCGGAAGTATAGTCCACAAAAAAATAAACTTCGATATAGGATTCCTACATATCTGATAGTAAGCCCATCCACTGGCAACAACCAACACCAAACATCGAAAACAAGCATTCATTGAGACAAACAACAACAGAACTATTCTACAGATCCTGCGTCCTTTGTCGACCCTTCAATGGGCAGACAGGTTTTACTGCCATTTTAAATACACACTCCACTGATGGCGCCACAATCGCAACACACGAACGAACCTTGTACAATATGTTTAGTTGCTGTATTTGTCAACCAGTACAGATGACGTTGTCCGTGTGCATGTATTGGTATCGAGATATTACTAGTTCACGGTTGTCCGCGACCGTGGGAACCACCTTACCTGACAATTAAGTATTTTTACACGAGTCATGTCATGCTGTGATTCCGCTTGTACTCGTAGCTAGGCGCGGGAGCGGTCACATTGTTGTAGCTTGAAAAGGATATTATTAGGGTATACCTAATGTATCTTAGGTACCAAGACAGACGAGGAAGTATAAGTGTTTAGGTAAATGTGTAAAGAGAAGCAAGTTTAGTGTAATGAGCGCCACGCTTGCTTGTAGATACCTAGTTTTTGTCATCAATGTCATCATCATTTTGACACTACGAATAATAATACTAATATAAAATAGTTAAACTAATATCAAACAGTTGTATTATTATAGTACTATACTATTATAGTATTATTCTATTATATGTAATACTATTATGTATGAAACTTAACCTGGATCAAATTGTTTATTTTTTTTTCGAATATTTGTGATGTTGTTTTCTAGTTTTACAAACGGCGATTTATTTATTTACGATTATTTCATAAATTCATTTTAAATCTTAATTAACGGGTAGGTAGGTATGCGCGAGCGAGACGGACGATCGAACTACGGACTCACTCAAATAAAAACGACAAAATATTATTTCATTCCTAAACCATCCCATTTTTGTTTAATTATAGTTCAGGTTAGTTTAGTAGATTATTCTAAATCGATATAAATATGTATGTAGGTATTCCTGTACCTACAATAAAACAAACGTGATTTCATGCTTGTTTAAAACTTATAGCAGATAGACTAAACAATGCGTACCTATTTTGTAAAAAAATCTTATCACTCCGATTATTATCTATATAAATATAGATAACAATCGGAGTGAACTTAAATTTAAGTTACTCTGTATGGATGTACAATAAAGTTATTCTATTCTATCAATTAAAAAGAAATGTCTTAAATAGGATTTGTCACGTAAATAGGTACCTCATACTTACATGCTATGACGATGACGGTACCTACCTATTTTACCTATAGTAGGTATCAACCTAAGTTAGTTCTGGTCTATAGAACTATACTATCTATACTTTGCAGTGTTCACACAATTGACAGTAAAGTTGTTTGTTTGAAGTTGTACAATATCAACGAAAAACAAACCATTTTCTTATCCTTCAGGTTTTGTACCTACCTACCTACTTAGATTATGCAAGCGGAGTCACACAAGAACCTTAGCCGCGTAGTTTACAGCTTTGTGTCTATTGTAGCTAGAAGCCCGTTCCCACGGCGGCATCCGAATGTCGCTACAAGAACAAAAATCATTTTCACACCTCCCCGCCGAGGTTTTATTACGAATATAAAAATAATAATGGATTCATAAAACTTTTAAAACTTTCTTTGGAAATACTTGATGGTCTGTTTGTGGGTCAATGCGACATCTAGTGAAAGTTTTGTGTAGTTTATACAGGGACGCCATCTATGGAGACATGGCTAATGCTAGTTAGTATTCAACCATCTTGTTGCTTCTTTGGTGTAAAAGCGACATCTACGACAGTCAGCTGGACTATTTTGTTTGCAAACCTTAGTACATAGTTCTGTATATTTTGTATAGAGGGCGCTAAAATACACATTTCTGAACTTCCAGACAAAATTAATCGAACAATGTATTTGCGGCCTTAGCCTTCGAAAAACAAGAATGAATGAAACAAGAACAAATAAACCTTTTTATTTATTTATTTATAAATACAATGAAATGGACGCATTAAAATAATGCTTAATTTTTTTATGAAAATCTGAAAACGTTCGGGGTTTCCTCATCTCATCGAGTGATACAAAGTCGCGTCTATGCTATATGAGAGGAGGGAGTGTAACCCTTTAGAACCTCAGGTATACATAGGTTACTTTTTGACCAAGTGAGCGAAGCGAACAAACTCTGTACCTACTTATCAACTGGGAAAATTTTCTTTCGTTTGTCCGGATCTTAATATGGCAGAATTAAAAATTATGTGGCCGAAACATCTGATACTGAATTCTAAACAAGAATTTCTAATAATGAACTGTCCGTAAGCCTCGCGAGCACAGACTTTTTGCAACAAGTAGGTACGAGGTGTGATAGTAGGAGTGCGAGGCCAGTTACCCCTATTTTTCACTATTTTGAAAATTTTACTTACGACATTTTGTAGCGGTTCGCAGAACGCATCTACATACCTAATTATATGCAAAATTTCGTTTATGTAGGACTGATTGTCGCTGAGTAAAATTACTGTGACATAAGGACGTGGTGAATTTATAAGGGTTTCTAGTAGTTACTAGAGGAGACTTTTTTATTTATTTATTTTAATAGCTTTGTCGCTAGCGACCACATACGGGACCCTAAAAACTGAAACAACCGACTTCCAAATAGGGTCAATGTGCCAGTTCGCCGTCCACAGCCAGATCTCGTCCATCGGACGGATCATTCTTACAAATCGTAAAAAAATAGCAATACTGACAATCTTAAAACAAAAAAATAATATTTCTTTGCAAGACTGAAGGCTTAACCACATATACACACAAGCACACAAAGCCTAATGTGTATGTGTAACTCGTAAAAAAAAAACAACAGTTGGCGGTTGGTATCGACCCAGGGTGGATACGTGAATATTACAAAACAAATAGTAGCACACCCCGACTTTCACAGTAAGTATTTTATTGATTTTTTTATATTTTGGGTTTTTTTACTGTTTGTAGACCTTGTTTATGATCTATAGAATGTGCGAAACATCGTTTTTATTTTGAATGTCACTATTAAAGAAACAAAATTAAGTGGTCAAGAACTGAAATACCATTTTCTTAGAACATTTAGTTTTCGACCGCGTGGTCGGAGACTAGCTTGGCTCCGTCCAATAAGGTTGTTTCCGATATTTAATAATGTGTGAAAATCAAGTAAATGAAATTTAAAAATTTAAACCTTATGTGCGGATACTATTTAATTACCAGTTCTCGTCCACTTTTTTTTTATTACGTAATAAAATATGCATTAGAAAATCATGCGGTCGGAAACTAAAAATGCTTAGGGGAACATGTCAGTTTACGACCGGTATTTGGTTTATAGCAGAAATTTCATGAAAATTTGAAATATACTAATATGAAATTGTTTTTGCTTTGCAGAAGGTAATAAATAAAGACAGAGTCAATGTTACAGAAGAATCAGTGTTACCCAGTGATACTATAAAAGTATTAATCTATGAATATAGTGTATATTAAGGATATTAAGGATATTAAATAAGATCATTTTTTTTTAAATATAACTATAATATAAAAGAACTAATTACTGTAATAGATACACTCATAATTAAAGTAAAAATATAGTGTACATTAAGTAAAATACGGTTTCATTTTCCTAATTTTTATAGTTTCAGTAAAAAAAATATGTTAAAGATTGAAGGTATTAGAGATGTTTCAAGATAATAAAATGTTAATCAATGACTTTCTTTAAATGTACCTAAGTATATATTTTCCTATTGAATTCCAAAGTTTCCAAGTGAGTGGTCGAAAACTAGCTAATAGGTGGACAAGAACTGAATTTTGTGGACGAAAACTAGCAAAACAGCAATTTTGAGCATTTTATGAATTATTAAAAAAACCAGTAAACTTACAACCACAAAAAATACATTTTATCAAAATAGAGTATATGACGAGTATATTGCAATAATTTCTTATACAAACTGCATAGTCTAAATATTTTATATTGTTTTCCGAACTTGACAACTCCACTAACTGGACGAGAACTAGCACATTGACTGTAGTTACGTAATTTCTTTTACTTGGACGACACCAACGATTTTCCAAATCTGTTTTTAAATGACAGATAGGTATTTTATGAGATAACATTTGAAAATACAACCGAATTGAAAACGTCCTCGTTTTTTGAAGTCAGTTGCTAAATTATAAATACAATAGAGAATTACTTGTGAAGTAACAATTAATTATTATTTTTTCTACAATGTCTGTGAAATAAAAAAGTAGTAGGTAATGAAAAACGGTTATGATAACGCTAAAATATAACCTACCTATGTCCCTCTCCAGTACTAAAAAAACTTCTGTGCTAAATTACATACCTACCTACCTATATATTGATTTGTTCAGCCGTTTAGCCATAGGTATAGAGATAACAAACAGACTGAGGCAGACGACAGAGTTACTTTCGCTTTTAAAAAATAATAAAGATCTACAAAATTTGATATAGGTATTAGGTAGATTAATTAGACAATTTGTGTTTTTCACATGGTATTTCTTACTTTATCAATAAAACACCGAACTTCCCAACACCTGGTGTACCTACTTCCCCATAAACACCATCGGTTTCCCAACTTTTACGAAACTTTCCCCGAGAGATATATTGATATACTTCTAGCGCCATCTACAGTGACAGTTGTGATTTATCGCCGCAAGTAATGAGTGTACGTCGCGGACAGATGGCGCCTCCGGTTGTTTATTGGAATCCTGCAGAGTTATAGCCGGGCGGGTGGCAGCGGCGGGTGGTAAGTGGTAAACTGACGATTTTAGGGATGTGTTTTTGCTTTGATAAAGTGGGAATGTGTGTTAGAGATGTTTTGGTAATAAATTATAACACGTGTGGCGAAAGTGGTTTCTCAAGTTCCGTGTTGCGAAAAGTTGCGATAGTTCTATTATTTTGATCGCTTCATTGCGGTAATAAATAGAAACATTTTCGCGAAAATTAGTATTACACTATTCTTATTTCAGTTCAAGTAGTAGGGTTATTTCAGTTACATTACCTACTTACATTATAATTTAAACATAATTTGAAAAAATTAAAACACATGCTGATCCTTACCGCAGTAGTAAAAGTAAGTACAATTTTTAATGTTGCCAGCTTAGGTTGCCAGCTTAGTTCACGTTTTAGTGAGCATGCGATACGAGCATAAAAGGAATACAAGGACACTGTACAATCAAAACATTAACAAACAACACAAAATAAATAATTTTTCTATTAAAAAAACGACTTCAAACGCAACTTACTAAATCCTTCACGATTGTAAACTTTTTAAAGAGACCTCTCTTCACCCGCTCTTTTTTTTCTTTTGTCAAGAATGCAATGACAAATGTCATTGAATGTCAAATGCTCGTGTTAGATGATTAGAAAATGTGCAGATGTTTATACGATAATCCTTAATATTTGACACTCTTGTAAAGAAAAACGTGTAGGTGGAACTCTGCGATTCTATAATCTGACGCACTTACTCAGTAGTACAATGAAAATACATATTTTAATTTTTAGAGATTATTCAAAAAGTAATAAAGCGATGTGTACAAAATAATTATGGGACCAACTTTGGAGCTTTCTTCATACATCAATTCAGGAAACACAAAAATTGTTTCTCGAATGACGGAGTAATTCGTGTACATACATTAAAAAAAACTATAGGTACGGTACGAATTGATAACCTCCTCCTTTTTCGAAGTCAGTTAAAAAGAGGCCACTATCACAACTCCAAATTCCAAATTAGATAATCATCAGCTACTCTATAGCTTTCTATTTAGACATTTCTTTATGTACTCGTAGTTGCAAGTTGGGGTTCAACGAACTCTTTATATACCGCAAAATAATGAGTATGATGACTTCCCCACGATCTTATACAAGGGGCGCCTTGTATAAATATTCTTTAAGTACCAGATTAAACAATAATCATATTTATGATGGTGATGGAGCGAAATATGTAAACGAGTGCAAGTACACAATAAAAAAAAAGTAAGTTTGTATAGACTGAATGGCCAGCCGTATTATCAGTTATTAAGCCGCCGAAAGGCCTCTGACTTGGCTTGACGGTGGCTGAACAACGCTACAAAGTACCAACACAATGAAAACCATGAAATGTGATCGGATCACAAAATTATGAAAAGTATCAAGACTACAAATCGTTGACCACATGGATATTATTGTGGCTGGTGGCTTATTTCCGAGGAACCTAGCAGAGCGAGATCTTTGTATTGCACACGAAACAGTGTGCACGATTTACTTAATACCACAAATATATGTAGTCACACTACACTATCCCAAATATCTCCATTTGTGTAAAATCCATCAAGTAAGTCCCGCCGCGGCGGCGCCACACATGTCGTCCGACACAGGCAATGTTGCCAGCTCACTCTGACTCTGGAATGGCTGGAAATAGCGCATTAGCCGTAATTGATGTGACCACAGACGGTTAGCTGCCGTGACTGAGATTACCTTGATATACTAGACCAGCGTACTTTATACAGCTAGGCAGGCACTCACTTGTAAGCTATATATTTAGAAATAGTGCATTTTTATATTAGATATTTTTTAATTCTGTTAGAACCGAAGTCAGAACTAAGTGTAGAAACCAAAGTTAGACTACTAGTAGTAGTAGTAGGCTAGTAGTTAGGTTAGTAAACGGCAATTCAGAAATTAGAAATAAGGATTGTGTGCACACCTTGAGCATTCATCGAAGGCTCCTTCATGCGGCGGCGGGCGTCGTGTGGCGGATCGCCC
This sequence comes from Lycia hirtaria, assembly GCA_947563715.1. Taxonomy (NCBI): domain Eukaryota; kingdom Metazoa; phylum Arthropoda; class Insecta; order Lepidoptera; family Geometridae; genus Lycia; species Lycia hirtaria. Next base: position 720,110 of record OX387384.1, on the reverse strand, counting down.
TCTTCCTAACATATGGTTGAGGAGGGTGATGGCTGGCACATGTGTCATACTCGTGATCGGGTGCTGCTTGCGGGAGCTGGTCTGCTCATGGTATACACACAATATAGGTAAGTTAAAAAGAAAAATCTTGTCTTCCCGTAACATTGGAGGTATATTAGCAATATTTAGTAAAATTGACAAAGGTCACGGACCCTGGTGTCTGTGGTGGAGCTAAAAATAAATAAATAAAAAACTACAAGCAATATAGGATAGCATTATTTCTTACATAACAACTTATTATATTTCAAAGTAGACGTTAAAAACATTTAAGTAACAAAAAATGATTTTGTATATTTTACAGAACATAACGAACAAGAAATAATAATATTACACCTAATATATTTTCAATATTCAAACAAAAATTAAAAGGAACAAGCTCGTTGTGAATAATACTACGCAGATTCTTCTGAAAATAGCATCAAGTAAATAGAAACAGACACCCCATAAAGAGAGTTCACCCCCACCCCTATACGTGAGATTTAAGGTAATGTAGGTGGCGCAGTCGGGTTTTCTTGTCTGTTTCTTGTACACCGATAAGTAAGACATTTTCAGTCTGTATACTGTATATAAAACAGTGGAAATATTTGATCGTGGGCTACCTTGTACCTATGGGTTGCTAAATACTTATCTACCTAATATTTTTTGAGATCCGTACCTTAAAAAAGGAAAAACGGAACCCTTATAGGATCGTTTCGTTATCTGTAAAGAAATTCCTAAATAATGCGTCGAAGTATCAAGTCAAGTTGTAATGTGTTTCGAAGCCTTCAAGCATAGATTATAATATTATTATAAAAAAATCCAACTTCTAAGTTAATTCACTAAATGAACCCTACGAAGCTGTCACTACGTTGGAGGGCAGAGGGGGATACGGAAAGACGCCTCGTTAATATAAATTCGTATTTGGTCAGTTTGTATACGAATTATTATACTTTTGACAATGAACTCGCCCGATGATAAGCGACGGTGTGGACGACCGAGGATGGAGCATGTTCATCGTGATTAAATCTATAAACAGTAATAATTCTTTGTTTGAGGTAGTTTAACCTCCCAGTCATAACCTCTCTCGTTACTCCGAGGTGTCCTCCCCAGGTCCCCACCCTCCCTGGTAATTAGCGAGTAATGTAGTGGAAACAGTGGGGGCTGGTGCGGCAACACTCTTGGTGGGCTTGCTCTCCATTCAATCACGATACATTCAAAATTGTGTAATTTCTACGTTTATTATAATAATGACTACTTAAAATTTGATTGAACGGACTTATGATATGGGTGTTATGGCACTGCAAACAGCTTGCCTCGTCAGCTACCACGATGAGACCTATTCCGTTCGTGGAAAATAAGCTAACGATCTCGATGAAATTAAATATTCCTGTAAGCGAGTGAGTGGTAGCGAGTGGAACCAAGAGCCGGAGCTACTTGCTTATGTTTGAATAATTACAATCACAGAATTCGTGGCCCTATTTACACAGAACCATTACGATAATTAATTATTATAAGTAAATTAATATAGATTTTAAATACAAATAGGAATATGTATAGAAGGTTTGAATTTTACCTTTTTTTTGTATTACAACGTAATAGATTTAGATTTCAGGACTCATAATTTCGAATTTGAGGTTCAATTACGGCCGGAATATTGAAATCTCAAAATAACATCGAAATTATCGTTCTGATTTCTGGATCTAATTGGTGCTCATTGCGCAATGAGCGGCCAATGCTCAACTGGAGTGGCCTAGCCTACTAGGAGCGGACTATTGTATTAATGTACAATGAGACATAAATATAACTTTATTCGTTCAATAACATTTTCTGCATTTAGTTTGTATTTTTATTATATACGAAAATATAATCACTTCACTTCACTGATTTAAACATTTACGGCCTTACCGAAAAAAGTTACTTTGATCAACGTCTCAAATTGTCTATCTTCTTTCCGCAAGTGGCATTACGTGTCAGCGAGAAGTTGACAAAATATGTTGAGTATTACTCAAATTTGAGTAAGTATTTCGGTTAGACCCTGTGGTAAGAGGTATCATCGGTCAAGAGCTCGTAGGGACAATAAACATCGAAGATACATAATATGATTTTAGTGTATGTTGGTAATTAATGATATTCTAGCACTCACAAAATACACTCTGGTATCGGCTTAGGCAACGGTATCTCTGGAATCGCGCTAAACAAGCTAGTGTTATAGTAATTTATTAACATGTCTATTTGCTTTCTGGTAAGTTTATTTCTAGCCATAATCGAGGATCTGTACTTTCTCTTGTTGTTTCTAATTGTAACAGATATTATCGCTCCATTATCTCCAAAGTTCTCGTTCTTAGGTAGAGCGTCTATGGTTTTATTGGGAAGCACCGTAAATATTAGAAATGTTCGAGGGCTAGTTCTACCCTTCAATGTATGATGACAATCTGTCTTTTGCACCATTATACGAAAAACTTCTTTGTTTTCGGGTAAAACCCCGCAAGTCACACCTGAAAATACATTTTCATTATATTCGCCGACATGAGCCGACTTGATGACAGTTATATCCGAGTGGTAATCATCATCGGCTGTGTTAAATGGTGTACAAAAAGAGTTGGTTACCCATCCGGACACTGTATACTGGCAACACGCTATTTCGTCTCCTTCGTTTAGTTTTAACTGTTTTTTTAATTTGCTGCGGTGGTTGACATCTTGGTACGTGGCAACCATCACCCATTTACCCACAAAAAAATACTCATGCATCATTTTGTTCATATTCGGATATGCCAACGACGGCGGCATTACGTTGTACATTATGAGAGCAGCAACAATTGAAGCAAACGTCATCCTGAAATGTGCATAATGTTTTCTAAGGTGGTCGCGATGGTTACTTATTGAAATTAAACAACAACGGATTTGTCGCGTATTTTTACATAATCACAGACTAGTAAGAGAACACTTACAGCGTCCGTGGTCACAGGTGAGACTATATAGATGATTTGTTTTTTGTACCTATTTCTGCGTAATACGTGGACAAACATACATACACTTTGGCACACATGTTTAGAAGTTGGTATAAACTAACATATACAAAAACTGTACTGTTCTGACAATATTACATACATACAGGTCGAATTGATAATCTTCTTTTTTTGAAGTCGGTTAAAAACGACAGTCATCCACGCTCGCTTTTCCGTGTGTCAAGTAGAGATTTTTTTGCTTGATGTTGCGTCATTGATGTTGTTTGCATCATGCTTGCGCATTTTCCATTTGTCGAGTTTACAGAATAGAATTTATCACCGATTGTCAAATGCTTCGTCTTCGAAATATCACTTTTGTACCTTATTTTTATTGATTTGTCTTAGTGGTTGCTTTGTTGGTGTAACAATAAAATAAATAAATATTCCTCCTATCCAAATAACCAAATCCCCTTCTCACTTTTATAATATCCCTCAATGATTTTATATGTTTATTATAAAAAGATTGTGTTACACGAGACAGATAGATGCGTGCGTTTGACTTTTGTATCTAATCTGGGGGCACGGCAGTGGCCCCGCCAAGTCGAGCAGCAAGGCCACGCCGTACCATCCTTTTCTCGAAGCCATTCAGAGCACTTTCGACACCCCTGTAACTTTGTTGTGGATAAAGCTAGAAGTCTGAAACTCCAGAAACAAAGAGAATATAATGATACTATGTACACTTCCAAATTTCATTCAATTTGAACCAGTGGTTTAAGAATTATTGAATTATTATTTTTCAAGTCAAATTTCCTTGATTTTGTCACTGACTCACTCATCTACTTATCTATACACTCACCGATCATCAAAATCTAAGGTACTTCTAGCAGACATACGAGCTTGAAATTTTGAACACAATTAGTGTTTAGCCTACAAAGCATGGAAAAATTGAGACATACAACAATTTCAGTCCCATTCTCGAGATATATTAACTGCATAAGTAACATTTATATCGCAACAATTAGAATGACTTGGCAATCGCACATGATTATAGAATTTACATCAACAAAATCTACCTCATATTATATTCATAAATTTGGCTCCCAAGTCCTATGTATAATTACTATTTCAAAGAACAGATCCATGCTTATGTGATTGTGTTGTCGTGCGATGGCCAAGTCATTCTAATTAAAGAAATAAGATGTCAAAAGATGTCTAATATCGAGTGTGTTCTTAGCTATGTTTCATCAAAATCGGTTCAGCTGTTTTTTCGCTCTGTTGTGAGTTTGAAGTTATTTAAACTTACATATGTAGTTAAGTGGGGCGCGCATAATTATACTGTAAAATATCTACCGAGTATTTAGTCGAAAAGTTTTGTACCTTGTCATCATGATCTTAACTTGGAATAAGACTCGGTAACAGCGCGGATGTTGCGCTTGCGCAGGCTTGCTATACAGTGCAGACTTGCTATAATGTACTCGTGCGCTGAATCGCTAACGTAAACATATGAAATTGAAATATTTGATTGTAGCCATTGTTATTGCAATCAAATATTTAATTTGGAATCGTAATCGCAGTCACGTACCTAGTACCTGCTCACAGGCGTGGCTCTTCCTATCGCACTACCAACATGTTCATGGACTTCAAATAAATTTAATAGGCCGATTACACAATATACGTTTATGGAACACTACTTACTAATATTTATTTTGTGACGTTAGTTCTCGCGCTAGATGTTTGTAACTTCACAGTCGACGTCGAAATAAAGACGAGAAGTCTTAAGGTTGTAATAAAATAAAAATATAATATAACTAATTTAGAAGCAAAAAGTGTATTTCACTTATACTTCGCCCTGTGCTATATCGAAGACTCTATTTCTTTGGCGAATTATGTTGTTCCAAATACTATACCTCGGAAAATCGTCCGATATACTTCTACCCATAAAAGTAAATCTGACGCTCTGCTCCGAAATATTCAGTGCATCTACCAGAGAGACTCCAGACTGAGAATCTGAGTAGCTGGCAAAACTGCTCTAGTGGTAGATATGTGTGACTGATGATGAGATTGAATGCTGTATTGACAAGTGATTGTGAAGTCAAAATTCAAGTTACCGCACCCAATCTGATAAATGTTCTAGCAGCTTCTAAGGCTTGCCGTTGCCAAATTAAGCCTGCAAATAATGCGTGTTGAACTACACTACTTGCCCTGTCACTTTCTACTAAATATCAATTGAAACTCGAGAACCTAGATAATAAAAATTGATCTAAAGTTCTTGAGTAGAGGCCACGTACCGGCAAGTGCAGCGTAAGAAGACGAGCCATAAGATCGACCTCATGCACGTGGCAGGAAAACCCTGGATGCAAGCCACCTCCGACATGAGAGGTTGGCGGAGATCGATAGATCGATTCACCGCTTACGTTTCACTCACTCACGCTATTGGGTCTAGAAATTCCCGTCTCAGTTCAAAATAACTGAGCTTACGAATTTTACAGATGTGATTTTTTAGTTTTGTCGGCCCCAAGCGTTCCCAAGCATCCCCAAGCGGGACGACAGTGCAGGTCTTATTATTCCAATTAGAATTAGTTGTGTCGACTCGTAGCTCTCGCTGGATACTCTACGAAACTCATGGACTAGAAAAACATTACGCCTTCTTACTAGTCGGATAAAACAAACAAATTTATCCACGGGATTGGGGTAACTAGAATTTCAAATCGACTATTTTAACACCCCTCGTCGAATGAAACAATAAAAAACATAAAAAGAGGGACCGACGTCCAATAAGCAAATTCAGGATTAACAAAGCAGTTAAAACAGTGATCAAATTAAAAAATTGCAGAGTTTAAGAAATTGAGACATCTTGAATTAGTGAAAGAAGGCCGGAGTCGAACCTGCGACCCTATGTTAGACTTAATTACTGAATTCAGTGCGGGGGTGACTTGTAATTAAAATATTTGGTTTAAAACGAATTTGTAATTAGAGAAGTTTTAATTATTATTGTAAGAGTTGGTATTTGAATGGAGATTTTTGCGAATTTTGAAGTCGTAATTTGAAACTTGACAAAGGGACAGTAAGGGACATCTTGTAATGTAGAGTTGCTTCCTGAGTGCTTCTTCACCAATAAAATAATATGGATGTCTTTTAGTAGCTAATGAACTGATCCCAAACGTAAGATACGCCGGCGGCCAAGCTCCAAAACAATTGTTCCATATTGTCTATGTTGCAATTAAGACTGGTCGACTGGCCTTGTGGCTCAGTTGGTAGTATGTCTGCCTTCTGGGCTGTAGGCTGTGGGTTCGATTCCCATCCAGGGCAAACATTTGCGTGATGATCATGGATATTTGTTGTGTGGCTGGGTGTTTTTATATATCATATGTATCTATATATTTACAAAAAAAGTATATATATATATATATATGTATTATATCAGCCATCTAGTACCATAGTACAAGGTTTGCTTAATATGGGCTAGATGGTGTTGTGAAATGTCCACAAATAAGTATTTGCATTTTATTTATATATTTAAGAATAGGTCAAAATGGGAGTTAATTAAAGATAGTGAAAAACACCTTGATAATTTTAGATTAAATAAATAAGTATATCATCACCGTTTAACAAAAGAAAAAAGAAAATCGAGTTACAAAATAAACAAAGCCTGAAATGTGTTTTCCAATATTGAAAAATATGTACGAGTACTATAAGATTGTATTTGTATTTTATTTGTAGACTAGGGTTCCACGAAAAATGCCGAGTATCAATTGCAACAGACAGTGCAGGGGTTCCGGATGATTTATAGATGTACGATTAAAATGTTAGCAAGGGGCAGGAAATTCAAAGGATACAAGCTGTCGACAAAACTGCACAATAAGCAATTATGTAAATAAGTAAGTAAAACTAAACACGATTACCTGAACGGTTCTAATGATCTGCAGTTATTTATACTATACTATACTATACTATAAGCTCAGCATCATTTTTGTAAAATTACTATGTTCAGAAGTAATGTAATCGGACTGGGCTCGAAGTTCAGTTGGTAGTATGTCTGCCTACTAAGCTGTAGGTCGTAGGTTCGATACCCACCCAGGACAATCATTAATGTCTTGAGCATGTTTGTTCTGTGTCGGGGTGTTTCTACATATGTATGATAAGTATGTATTTACAAAAGAGAAGTACAAGCATAGTACAAGCTTTACTTAGTTTCGGCTAGATGGTGTTGTTATTAACGTACCTACAAACATAAAAAGACTAGCTACACTCCGCGGGTTTAAATATATAAAATAAAACATACATAGGTACATACAATTGAACTTATAATATTTTCATTTTTTGATGTCGGTTAAAAGCTTAGTAAGTAAATACGTACCCGTTGACAAGGCGCAGGCGCATGCAGCTGTCGCACCTGCCCCCTTCCCAGCGCCTCCCGCTTGCGCTGGATGCTGAACTCGCGCAGCTCCTTGCGCTCCTCGTCGGACAGCGAGTGGCAGTACCGCGCCTGGAACACACGGGGAGGGGTCAGCTGGTGTGGTGGCGTGCTACTTCCAGCATAATAGCTATGGCGTAGCAAGTTGTTAAGCGTAAATTGTCGAATGAAGTTTCTTGGCTATACATTCTAATGGTCGAACATCTGTACTTTACATATTGTATACAATATACATATTTTATATTTGATAGATCTACCAACTCGCCTGATGTTAAGTGACGTTGTGGCTGAGGATGGAGCTCGTATATCTAGAAAATACCTATTCACTCTAGCCTTGAAAATTCCAAGATTATAGCTCTCAGGAAACACAATCTCAGCATTTGGGTCTTCAATAAGTTAAACGATATCATTGTCCAGTTGTTTAAATCAGTTCAAAATAGGACAAAGATAAAGATCATTTATTTGCATACAACATGAGAGTCGATATGATAGAATTACGATAGAAAAAGAGAAGAAGAAAGAAAGTTGTTATCATGCATATTACAGAGGAAACTGAATCAATAGCTGCTTCTTTACAACGTCGCTTATAATTTCGGGGACTTTATATTCTGTAACCGATGAGAAGAAGAAAGAAAGGTCGGTTGTTCCTTCATTGTTCTTCAGAAGAAGCTGCTTTCTTTGGATTTATTTCTGGTACAAAAAAGAAGATGTAAGGTAGATTCTTACCTCATTATCTTGCGGTGGAAGTTGCTGCAGCAGCTGTTTGAGGCGGTACTTCTCTCCGACGCTGTTCACGTAGGGGACCTTGTCTTCTGGAAGCGCCGAGAAGTACAGGTGCACCTGGAAATCGTGGAAGAGAAGGTTCTTTAATTGACTCTTTATACTGGATACGTTTTGTGATACGATAGGGTAGTTACATACGCACGTAATACGTATAGGTACGTTTGTAAGATTTTAGTCTAGACTAGTTTTGTCGTCTAAAAATCTAATATTGGAATAAGATGGAAAGAAATTGTGAAATAAACCCATGATGGAGTGAGATAGCATGAAGATCTCGAGTCATTTGGAATTAATGTATCATCATCACCCATAGCCCGAATCTTTTTTATTACACTGGTAGGTATAAAACCTCCTTTCTCTCACCCAACAAGTATACTCGCTACATCAACAAGCAAAATGCTCAAAATTATATTTACACATCTTTGAGATGGGTTGATATATCATCATATTTTACCGCTACATAGATAGATAACTCTTTATTAAAAGATAACATTGTACAAACATATAAAAAAATGACAATATTACTATGGCTAATATTTCAATAGGCGACCTTATCGCTTAAAGCGATCTATTCAAGACAACCATGTACGAATTATAAAACATAAAATTTGCGTCAAAAAAAGTGAAAATACTACAGCAATAACAACTTATATCTATATAATATGCATACATATTGACATGAAAATTAAAGGAAAGTAATTATTTACTCATTTAAATACTGTGGTTTTACATGGGCTTAAAAACATTTAAAGAGGCACGCTTGCAAACAATATCCACTGGCAAACTCGTTCCAGTCTGACTGCTATCACTGTGAAGGAGGAAGCATATCAATTGGTACTGTGCCGTGACCGCTGCAGATATGAAAGACATTACACTTCAAACCTACACTTGACCGGTATATGAATAAGACAGACCACTGTTTCAGAGACACGACAACCGCCCACGAACAAAGCGGAAAGACAATTAACTAGAAAACATGAAAGCTGTACATAATTTCATCAAAACTCGAATAAAGTCTTCCCCATTAATTCCGCCGTGACCTGTGACCCTACGTCGTAACTTGGCGTTACCTCTGCCGAACGTCATATTACAAATGACGTTCGGCAGAGGTTCTCAAACTGTGTGCCGCCTTGGTGCGCCGTAGAGAGTAAACATGAGATATTCCTGTGTATTCTCCCCCGAAAACTAAATCCAAGCGAGGATCCAAGCTCCTTTCCAGACACAAGTTCTTCCTAAATTTATTTCACAAATAAATTGTCTCATTGCATTTTATCAACTTCTAGTTCAACAGTTTTAATTTTATGAATTCTTATTCAGTTTCCTATACCCATTTTCGTGAAGCCAGATTTTGGGTTGGATCGCTAGTAATTTTCACTAATATAAGCTACATTAATTTGTTAACTCGTCAATATCATAAAAATCTTTATATATTTTACCAGTTTTATTCACTCGCCATGACTGTCCAAGATCAATGTAGATTGTGGAGCAAGAAATGTAGTCTAGTAAAAATAAATCCGTTTGTATGGAGCAGATCACAGTATTTGCAACTGGAGGGATTCTTTAAAATTATGATAGGAAAATTACTAAAAATCATAGATCAACAATAATCTCCGATTTATAGACTAGCTGCATTCCGTGGTTTCACTCGCGTAGTTATGAAAAACGGTGCGAGTTAAAAACTTTGGGAGCCACTGACGTACGGCATTTATTTTGTCCTCTCGCGTTATTATTACCTACGTCGTAGCCCCGATATTTCTCCTAATAACGTAGATTAGTTGCGTGATATATAGCTCGGACCACAGAATTCGCCCTATTACATAGGACCCAGAAGGACAATCTCCATACAAACCGCCTTTTAAATTCGGGCCAATTTTATTTTTTCAATTTGACACTTCATTTTTTTATAAATTTATTTTTAACCATAGATACACGTCCATTTGCCAAATTTATCTACAAAGTTGCCTTTGAAAAGGATATCTCCCGATTTGATCGGGTAATCATGATTAAAGTCAGAATGGTCCATGAGAGATTCACACAATCATATAACTGAAATAATAGTAACTTTGAAGTCTGTTGTTTCAGTTTTTTAAACTATAAAATTATTATATTTGTTATTTTGACCGAAATTTAGGTATAAATGTGAAAATTTTTTCGGTTACACGTTTATCACGGTCAAAATATCACATATAAAATAACAGCTACTGTTAATACATTGTAATAGTGTTCTTATGACTCTGAAAGAAAATCTGAAATCAAAAATGAAATCAGTAATTTAAATAATTTTATATCTATGGGTGCCGCGTGCGAGCGAAACAGGCAGTGGCGCCACTTTCATCACTTTATAAAAGAATCTAATGTATTTTTATTTTGTAAATAAAAAATACAGTTCATGGTGATAGTATTTATTAAATAAGTTTATACATGCAATTAACAAATTGTGACGTCATATAACTGATGTCACAACGGCAATGAATCGACTAATAAAAAAATTACTCAGTAGCTCAGTAGAAGTCATTCACAGTTATTTTTTCCAATAAACTTCATTTCATTTCAATTTGACTCTGATATGTCATATTTTATTTTAGTAAACTTTAAGCCGGCCTTAACACGGACTTTGAGTTCCACGATCTGTTGAGAAGAATAAGAGTCAAAGTAATTGTGACTGGAAAGACTATATTTTTATGCTACGGCGAAACATACGTGTGTGTGTGTGTGTGTGTGTGCGTGATAAATGTGTACATAATGTAGGTTAAGATCACGAAGGTTCTTTTTGCTTTCGCATCAGTTGACAGTCAGGTAAACATATATTACGTTTTTTTTTGTTGGAGTGCAACGGTCCACGCCCAGCTATTTCATTCGGAACTTCATTTTTGAAAATAGGATAAAACAGCAAATGTTTATTTTACTATAGCAGAGTTCCTACATTGTGATTAACGTAGCACTATTTTTTGTCCTCCGTATTCATGAACACATCACTGCCTCTCGAAATCTAATGGATTTATCACAATACTTAGATAAGTATGTCAATGGTTAATTCGTAGCACCAGTAATGGACCCAATTAATTTGATTAAATTCTACTGAATAAATAAATTTCCACACCTATTTACAAACAATATAGTATAGGTAAATACAAATGATACAGGGAAATTGAGAAAACATATATTGGCAATACTGAAATAAATAAAAAAAAACCTAATGACATTAAGCCAGAGATAGACCAAGAGGTATTAAAGTATCGATATCGATAAGTAATTGTACCAATTTTTTCTTTTGAATTTTTTTGTAATGTTTCAAGAAACATCGTTTTATTAGGGTTCCGTAGTAACTACGGGGAACCCTTATAATTCCGTCATGTCCGTCTGTCTGTCTGTCCGTATGTCACAGTCATTTTACTCGGAGACTATTAACCCTATAAAAACAAATTTTTATACATAATTGTGTTTTGTGAGCCGCTACAAAATGCCGTAGTAAAATTTTCAAAAAAATTAAAAATAGAGATTGGGTTTTTCAAATATACAATTAAGACTGGATAATTTTTTTAGCCCCCACCCTATCGTGTCTCAGATGTGATATGTGCGAGATATAGCTCGCTAAAGTTAAAAAGTTGTGTCCCCCCCCCCCCCCCCCCCTACATTTCTCAACTAAGACCTAAAAATTCATTATTAACCATAATAGTAGACCATATTAAATACTTTCAATGAAAATTATTTTGAACATTCTGTGATTCCAACTTCTCTATGGGACTATAAATTTAAATTTGAATAAATGTTATTAATGTCATGATTTTATAATTCAAAGTAACCTTTGAAGGTATTGCTCAATGTTGTAAACGCTGGCGCCCTGTATTTGTTATGTATTTACATTTATTGTGGAAATTCACTGAACAAATTGTTAAGCGAGAATTCGGTTTCCACCAAGGATCATTTTGACTTCGCCTTACTATATCTGCCCAATGTTCTGCTTGTACAGCATCAACTAGAAAATCTAAACAGAATAGTTAGCAAGGTGCTGTGTTAGTTTAAGAATAAAAAAAAATAAACATTTATCGTAAAATCAAATACCATGTTTCACGTACAAAGGTCACCGACATAGCACAGCTGATTAGCAAGTTGAAGTGGCAGTGAACGTAGAACTGATGGCTAATGGGGCTGAAAAGTTCTCGAGTGGACACCACGCCCCGGCAAGCGTAGCGTAGGAAGACCAGCCATGAAATGGAGAGATGAACTTATACAAGTGGCAGGAAGATGCTGGATGCAAGCCGCTTCCAATCGGCTTTTATAGAAACCCATGGGGGAGGCCTATGTCCAGCAGTGGACTTCTTATGACTGAGATGATGATGATGATTCACATATCATAATTATTATAGTTTACAAAACTAGAATAACCGACTTCAAAATTCGCAATTTTATTTTAAAAACCAAACTACTGACCGATTTTGAGATTTGAAAGGAATTTTAAATCAATTTAAATGACGAAATCATGCGAGTAACATATAAGAAAAATATAAGCTAACTGATAATCTCGTTTTTGAAGTCCGTAAAAATAATAATTGTCATCGATAACTTATATTACATCGACCCATCTCTAGTTCTTTGCAGTAATTTGTATAAATAATAAAATCAATTTATGAAATGAATGCATATATGCTTTTTATACTTATATTCGCGAATGTTATTTATTGAAATGAAATAAATTTCAACAATTTCATCGCGTATATTTCACATTATTTAAGACCCGATTTTTCGAACACTGGAGCATCCGTGGTCATAGGTGAGACGAACATACGCTACAAATACGTAAAAATTTGTTTCATTTCGCTTTTTATACTGTTAGAAATATATTTTTGCTACTTAGAGATGGAAGGTGATAATGTTTTCCATAGTTTTTTAAAGAAGTTTGTAATTTTTACAAGATTGTTTAACACAGTTCACCTCTTGGCACCGTAAGAATTGAGAAGTGATTGCGATGAGATGACGTTTAAGATTAAATGACGTTTGTGACCTGTCATTAGCAAACACCTGATTTGGTGTTAAGTTTTTGGAACAATATTTTGTATCGCATTAGGAGTCTTGTAAGTCTTTGGCTCGGACACTGCTCGCACTAGATAACGGGATTTTGATATTAAATATTGGACATTGTGGAGAAAATATCACAGTGTCATGTAATGCACTGAGTGATTTAATTTACTGAAATGGAAAAATATGGTATGACCGTAATTGTAAGACAAATTCGGTTGGATTTTCAGTTTTGGCAATGAGCTTTCTGAAAACTGAAAATGTAAGTATAACAAGCTAAGATATTTCAATTTCGTCAGTAATAACTTTTGTGTTGTAATAATGTAAAACCTCGCGGGACCAGTTTTACCATAATACGTGTATATTGTTTAACTTTTAGGGCGGTTTTAAATCTAATAAAAGCTTGTTTGTGGAATATTTTCAAAGTTATAGACATTTATTAGAATTTTTGACAGATTTTAAAACAAAACAACAAAAAAAAAACTCTAACCTCGGTCATATATGGCGTCAAACGGTCATTCCTCATGGTCTTTAATTTTCTGCCTACCCCGTAAGAGAAAATAGGCGTGATTTCATGTATTTACGTACAACAAATTTAAACAGCATTCTAGCAAAGAACCTTCTCGATTTAAATTAGAATTAAAAAATTAGATTCCGACAAAAATGAAAAGCCCCACGCAATTATCTTCTTACACATCTGATGTCTCCGTTTGATGTCAGTCGGCCATATTACTTGAATGCCTTTACAAAAATGGATTTAATTAAACCGATTGCAATAAATTCCTTAGTAATAGCATATCTGTGGCGTATTTCAAAATGCATGATATAAATTACGCCATAGACATGGGAGTATTATCGTACGCAAGGCACGCACGATTTTCATTAGCCTCTAGGCATTTATTACTTACAGGGTTTATTAAACGCTCTGTCGTAATACGGGGTGGTTAGTCTGTGACTTGGCGGAATATCAATTTATCGCGGGACGGTGGCGTTCATTTCATTTTTCTGATGAGTTAGTTAAAAGCCGCCGCCTAAGTGTAGTTTATTAGGTAGATTGAGTTCGATTGAGTGAAAGAAGCGTTTATGTCCCTCGAGTAGTAGCGAGATGGGAGCTAGGGCTAGCGAGGAGTACCGAGATGGGAGCTAGGGCTAGGACTCTATCTAATAGGGCCTCGTGGGAGCTAGGACTCTATCTAATAGGGCCTCGAGTTCTGTGGAGGAGCGAATGTTTAGGTCAGATAGTTTTGTCGTTGCAATATAAGGGATACACATGGAATAAAATGCACGTAACAATTTCAGATGAGAATATTTTCTTGTTTCATACATTAAGGGCGCGATTTTTCAGTAGTCGGGTTTTAGTTTTTGAACTTATATTTTATCAGATTCAATTTTACGTTGTTCTTTAGCTAAGTAATCTTTGATACTTTAGGAGTAATAATAGATAGCTAGTCGTCGCTACCGCGTCGTCGCCGGCGCCGAGACTTTATTGGGACAAGTTCTTCAAATTAGTATTACGAAAGTAACTTCGAAATCTTCGAGACAATACTACACGTCATATTTATAATAATATTTTGTTATGACGAGAAAGTATATGTATGTTTATATCCCATCAGGGGGTTTGCGTAAAATTAACCGACTTTTTAAAAGAAGGAGATAGATAGATAGATAAACTCTCTATTACTAGCTTTTATTCTACTTGCCCTGTTAGTATGTTAGTATGGGACAAATCTTGCGAGTTAAATTATAACCACTTCCTGTCGTTAGATTAGGTTGAAATTTGGTTTACTTACGTAACTTCGGTGACAATGCAATAATATGGTACCATGAAGCTGGTCTCAAGATGGCGTCGGGAGGTGGCCATAGGAACTCCTAAACTAAACAAGATAAAACCGTCGAATTTGGACTCGTTTGAATAGTCTTGACAAGCACTCTTTTTAGTTTAGTAAATATATTTTTTTTTTTAAACAAGCTTTTATTTAAATGCTCTAAAAGGAAGAAAATAAATTTTTAATGCAATCAAACCCACCATTTTATCAAATTATAAAATTTATATTGATATAAATAAAAGCTTGTCGTGAGAACATAAAATTTTTTTTTTTCAAATACAAATACAAATCATTTATTGGTAATAATATTACAAGTCATAAAATATTGTATAAAAGATAATATTTAAAAAAAAATTGAATAATAAAGAAAATTGCAATAATTAAAATGTCAAATAATTATATCAATTTAAGAAATGTCAGTGGTCCGGGAGATTCATGAATTCGTCAATGTCATAAAATACTTTTTCGTGTAACCACGCTTTCAGTCGCCGTTTAAATGTCGCTGCGGACGGTGCATCTCTCAAAAAATGTGGTGTGTTCTTCAAAAAAACAAACTAACTATAATTCTAAGCAAATGATAAGAACGCGTCTCTTTTGTTGGAATTAAATATTACTTAGTAGATAAGTACGATGATGTTTGAAATGAAACGCGACAAGCTTTTATTTATATCAATATAAATTTTATAATTTAATAAAATGGTGGGATTGATTGCATTCAAAATTTATTTTCTTCCTTTTAGAGCATTTAAATAAAAGCTTGTTTTTAATAAAAAAAAAATATTTTATTTACTAAACTAAAAAGAGTGCTTGTCAAGACTATTCAAACGAGTCCAAACTCGACGGTTTTATCTTGTTTAGTTTAGGAGTTCCTATGGCCACCTCCCGACGCCATCTTGAGACCAGAAATTTTTTTTTGTTTACACCACTTAAAAGGATCTCAATTCGACTGTATGTTGTTTTTAGGGTTCCCTACCCAAAGGGTAAAACTGAACCCTATTACTAAGACTCCACTGTTTGTCCGTCTGTCACCAGACTGTATCTCATGAACCGTGATAGTTAGACAGTTGAAATTTTCACAGATGTTGTATTTCTGTTGCCGCCTATAACAACAAATACTAAAAAACAGAATAAAACAAGCGTGATTATATTGAGTTATATTATTCACTTTAAAAATAAATAATTCAATTATAAAAATTTATATTTAAGGACTCGCTCATGACTACACCGCGTCATCGCATTACGACCATGGATATCGCTTTCTGAGGTCCATAAGAAAAATTAGGGAATAATGGAAAATTAGAGAATACCAGAAAATTATGACTAAATTTCCGAAACATAGATAAATAACAATTAAAATTTAATCAAAATAAAGAACACAATCACTTTTAAAAGAAAACGTTTTTTCTAATTTTTATGCAAAAAGTATTTCCATATTTTGAGTCACTCGAACTTGATGATTATTACAAAAAACTCATACTTCCAAGCGTTAAAATCTCGCCAGTAAAATCCAAATAGTAATTAAAACAAGAGACGTTTATCTACTTCTCAATTGCGCCGGTCATTAAGAGCTGCCAACTCCCGAAATACCTATAAAGATACTTATAAGAAGGGAGGGCTCCTCGGGGAGGACATTTTAATTTTTTGCCTCACTGCCCGTTGAGAGAATTCGTAGTTAGGACAACCTCGAGCGAATGATGAGACTGCAAATACAATATCAACTAAGCTTTGGATAATTCCGGACAGAGGAGCACAAACGGTGTCCAATGTCGGAAACTTTTGGTTTCCAACATGGGAAACTATTACAGGGAACATAGGTTTTGAGCAAAACGTTGCATATGCGCAGGTATGGCATGATGTTTGACACAGGCAGCAAGATGTCATTTAGAACTCAAACAATTAAATGTAAATTTCTTAATATCAAACACACTGTACTTCGCAGATCGAAGTGATGCAGTTTTCAGTCAGAAATATAAAAGCGTTCACGAAGAACAAATAAAATTCAGATTTCTTCAAAATTTGCATATATTTTCAAAAATCTAGTAAACAGTTACTTACAGTTTGCTTGTCGCTTGTATTGTGTTGCGAGTAAGTTTTTGAAGTGACGTGAACACGACAGCAGCGCTGAAGGCATGCGCCTATAAATATTGGGTAATTGAACAAATCGCGAAGACGGCGCGAACATCTTGCCCGGGCGTTGAAAGGCGTGGTCTTTCAAGATTATGTGCTGGATATGGTTATGACTAGCTTTGTGGCTCAGTTGGTAGTATGTCTACCTGCTGGGTTGTAGGTCGTGGGTGCGATCCCCACCCAGGGCAAACATTTGTGTGATGAGCATGGATGTTTGTTCTGTGTTTGGGTGTTTCTATGTATCATATGTATATATTTACAAAAAAAAAGTATATATAAAAAGTATATACCAGCCGTCTAGTTCCATAGTATAAGCTTTGCTTAGTTTGAGCTAGATGGTGTTGTGTGAAATGTCCACCAATATTTATTATTTATTTACTATTCCGCACTAGGAAGCAGGCACAGGGCACAGGCGATTAAGTGCTGTGCGCATGGGTTGCGGTTGCGGTCGGTGTGGTGATATCTGCATCCGCGCGGTAAGACATCAACGCTTCAAACTTACTCATCGCAAGCTTATTACTTAGTTCGATCTGACAAATATTCTCGAAAGTATCTAAATTACTTTTAAACTTAGTAACTCGTTCTTTTATAGAAGTACGTTTAGAAGTTAGATCTCTTAAATTATCTTCACACGCCATTATGAAGTTTGCGATAAATTGCAATCGAAGTTATTCAAATAAGTATTAGAATGTAAATGAATAAGTGCATACGATACGGCCCTCGCTCCTCTGTCCCTGATGCGATAGATAGGCCGGCGTCCCGTAGATACGAGTACGTACCCGAGCTCATCACCGAAGAGCGCCCGCGTAGGAATTTACAATTGGCATTCGTATGTGTAAAGTAGACGTAACTGGATAACAAAGTGTCTCCATGTGTGCGGTTAGGATTTGACTAGAAATTGATTGAAAAATATAATGTTTATTTTATTTTTTATTTAAGTGCATCAACATTGTGTACAATAATAATATTCGCAATAGTTTTACATAATAATAACACACATAAAATAAATAATAATAATTGCCACAATAATTAAAGATGTAGACAGCATCATGAGATGTTGATTGATTGCTGGTTTCCGGAATGTCAAATGACCAATCTAATACAACAACAGTTTAGTTTGTGTGGTGTCTTAATTATTATTCAACTGTACTAATAAGTATGTAACGAAAGAAGCCTACTGCTTGAACTTAGAATTGGCATAGCTATTAAAGAGTCTTAATCCCTTTAAATATTACACTGCTCCACAAAAAAAAAAATTTTTTGTTGCCCTGGATATCTTTGCAAATTTTTATGTTTTCAAGTGCCCAGATTACGAATTTATTCATGAAAGTACTGAATTTGCTCATGTTTTTTATGATTTTTACATATATTTTATTGTTATTTCTTGTTTTTCGATACTTGTAATGTAAAATGAAAATAATAATTAAAAAAAAAAAAATGAGAGCAAATCTTACAAAATCATTGATAGTTTCATGAATTGTGAGCATAAATATATCCAAAATCAATCTTATATCTAGGGCAACAAAACCACTGTACACCAGTGTTACCATTATCCAAAAACAATAAATATGCAAGTAGGACACTTAAACGACAAACCAAACGTCATTTTAATTAATTTTCCGTCCACATTACAACCTGGTGCGAAGGAAAGCAACATTCGCGTACAACAATAATCATTTTAGAAACACTTTAGAGACACATTTCTTGCATCCCAGAATATTTACCGTCACACAGCTTATATTATGACACACAGTTAGGTCCATTAGCTAAACTAGTCTTTAGTAATTATATAAAAACCGGCCAAGTGCAAGTCGGACTCGCGAACGAAGGGTTCCGTACCATTATCTATAAAAACGGCAAATTAAATCATGTCTCATACAAGAGACATGCCTCATGGAGCAGATCCCCTTCAATATCAATTTTATTTTAATTTAATTATTTATTTTTAAAATGAATAATATAATTCAATATTCTGTGAATATTTCAAGCGTCTCCCTGTTTCCGTTATCAATATCGAGCAAAAACAAGCAAAAAATCACGTTTGTTATAAGGGGGGTTGTTGTTGTAAAGTCCCTTAAATATTTATTTAATTTTGTTTTTTTTGTATTTGTTGTAATAGCGGCAACAGAAATACATCACCTGTGAAAATTTCAACTCTAACTATCACGGTTCTTGAGATACAGCCTGGTGACAGACGGACGGACGGACAGACAGCGAAGTCTCAGTAATAGGGTCCCGTTTTTACCCTTTGGGTACGGGTATTCAAAGCTATTCAGTATTCAGCACCATGAGTGAGCGTCGCCACGCATCGCCCCCGGGTGGCGCGTGTAATGATACACAGGTGAACAAATTACCCTCACCTACTTGCGAATTATAATAAAATTATCAGCCTGTCGATTCTCTATACAAAGTGACCGCACAAGTGAAGTGAGGCCCTAAGTAGACTTGTATTTTTCTTATTTATTGCTGCTTAAGATATCGAAATAAAGAGTCGAAAATGGAATTGGCAGCTACATACGTGTGGTCACTTGATATTTGGACATTGGTCTGCAGTTTCAGCTTGGAAAATGGAAATTAAATTTGAGCCTCACTTCACTTGAGCGGGTATATGACTGGCCTTGTGGCTCAGTTGGTAATGTGTTTACGTCTACCTGCTGAACTGAAAGATGATGACAAAAATTATTAACGTTAGTTCAGTTAAAATATATAAAGAGTATATAGGTATAGGCGTACTAGGCGTACTTATTGGTACTACTAAAGAAAATGTAGGTATCAAGCAATGAGATTATATCTATAGAGAGTTTTTTCCACTTTCTAAACGCACAGGATGGCATTATTACTGTTCATAAGTCACAACACGCGTCTAACAGCGTTGTTGCGACTGAAGACGACTCGAGCGATTACCTTACTTGAGGCTTGTCAAGCGGAGTCAGGTAAACCTATTTACGTATAATAATCATCATTGGTATCAAGTAGGTTTTTCTGGGATTTTGAGAATCACATACATTATATTCTCTCTTACGAATAAAAAATCAACATCGTGGCCAATCTGAAGGCACCAATAGATAATTAAAACTTTTAAAATCAGAAAGAATGAATAAAAAAACACAATTAATTCAAAAACCGTTCGAAATTCTATATAAAATGTTTTTTCTTTAGTTTAGTGGACCTCTCAGGATTGCCTCATTGCCGTTAAATACCTATTAAAGAGTACAACACGTATATTATTCATATAGATATGGCCTAGCGTTTAGACCACTTTGCAGTGTCCGTGTTCTCAAGTGACACATGGTCACGACTTGTGACCATGTGTTTATAATAATTATAGTTTAAAAAATTGAAACAACCGACTTCAAAGTAAATTCCTTGTAATATTAGAAAGGATTAGGATAAAGTTCATATTATCATGCTCAGGCGGGTAATAATTAAACAAAACGCTTAATCGTCGAAGTAACTCTATTTTCACTTTATACACATTGGATGAGGAGTAAGAAGGTTTCAATTTTACTAAATCCTTCACGGCTGTAAACTTTTTAAAGAAACCTCCCTTCACCTGCTCGTTTATTTTTTTGTCAAGAATGAGATTATAAACTCGACAAATGGCAAATGTGGAAGCATGATGCCAACATCAAAAAAAAAAAGAGTTTTGTCATTGAATGTCAAATGCTTCGTCTTCGAAGATTACAAAATGTGCAGATGTTTATACGATAATCCTTAACATTTGACACTTTTGCAAAGAAAAACGTGTCGGTGGAACTCTGCGATTCTATAATCTGACGCATTTCACTCAGGAATACAATGAAAATTTTAATTTTTAGATATTATTCAAAAAGTTATAAAACAATGTCTATAAAATAATTATAGGACCAACTTGGGAACTATGTCAATTCAAGAAACACAAAAATTGGTTCACGAATGACGGAGTAATCGGTAAACAAACATATGTACAAAAAAAACATACGGACCGAATTGATAACCTCCTTCTTTTTGGAAGTCGGTAAAAATACCTATTATTTAGTGCACAAGGCACTATCGAGATTGACTTCCGCGTATGTAGGGGTACATACGCGGAAGTCACTCTCGACCGCGTATGTAGGGGTACATACGCGGAAGTCACTCTCGATTCCGACAAATATTTCAATCTATATTTTACTTAGGTTTGGAGAGGTTCTTATACTGTACTTATATTTGCATTTTTTGAAAATTATCCTTTGTACTTCAATTGAAACAAACAGACACGTTTTCTATTCCAAAAGCAGTGATGCACTCTCATCAGCGTTCCAAAAACAAAAGGACCAGAAGGGGGTTGTCGAAAACCTCCAAAACAATGGCTGCTGAATGGCTGCAGACAATGGAACCCCTTCGATGGCCATTTGTGTTTGCAGGGACCTAGGCTTCGACAAAGTTATATCTGCCGCTAACAAGAGGCGCTGTTGGTCGTATTTTTTGGTCAAACCGAAAATTTCTTATGAAATATTATAGTTTCAGGATTTTACCACTTTTGTGTGTAAGTTTGTCATAATACATGTTTCTAAAGGTAGGTAATTCACAGTCAAATATAAGCTTTTGTGCTTTGTTTTGTGCAAAATGGTCGCTTGCAGTGGAATTGGCTGCGAATTGGCTTTTGCGGAGTATTGTTTGGTTTACGAGTCATTTCTCACTTTAGAGCTTCGACTATTCAAAATCCTATGTGACAAAGCGGCAACCATTGAGTTAGAATATTTTGAAGTGTCAGAAACAAGTAAGAAATATTCGAATCGACTAAATCACTGCATAATGTCACAGTGTTTGATAAGAAATGTACTTTTATAACTTAATATTGACAGTTAAGGCAGTGCAATATAGCTCCTCTGAGATTTAATGTAATAGATATTAAATCTGCAAGTCATTACATCATATCCTCTAATCCCCTTTAACCCTCTGATACCCTCTCCCTTCCACCTAACCCTCTAACCACGGTCAAAAGGCCTTTTGGTCATTGACACTCTGCCTTTAGGAGTGATTGTATGTTAATAGATATGAAATCCTTACCTGTTCAGGTCTCAAGCCGGGTGGCACCCAGGTGTACTCCTCCAGGGCACATCCAGAGTCATCATCACTCTGTGAGTGTCGATGAGGGTCCGCCGGCTTCATCAGCCTCTCGGCGTGCTCCAAGAACCCCCTGAACTTCCCCTGGGGGACAGGATGAGGGGACAACGACATCGCTGACTGCGGGCTTTGGGGGTACGACCCAGTAGGGTACTGGTAGCCTTGGTTGGGCTGATTTAATTGAGATACGCTATGACTGTGCAGCAAGTTCGGGTAAGGGTCATAGTTTTGGCCAGGAACAGGCTGACTTCTTCTAAAGTTTTGGTATGAGTAGGGGTGGGGCGAGCCAGAGTTGCTCGGGATGGAAGACCCGCTTCTGCTCGGTTGTGGGGACTGCGTGGCAGGTGAGGGGAGGGACTGGCGCGGAGAGTGGGGGGAGGACGGCGCTGGCGGTGGGGGGGAGGCCGCTTGCTCTTGGAGCGGCGGCGGTGATGATCCCGTGGGGGAGACCACGCAGTTGCGGCACACAGGTCTGGAAAGAGAGAAAAGATATGTTAGTAAACTTAATATATCAAAAAATGTATGGTTTTAGATGTCACTCACACTATTTCGTACGTGCTGATATTTTATAATAGCCTAGAATAGACCCTAGCTCGATTGTAAGTAACAGTGTTGACCGACCGATATAGCACAGCGGATCAGCAAGTTGAAGTGGCAGTGGGCAGAGCACATAGCACGTAGAACTGATGGCCGATGCAGGGGGCCTAAAAGTTCTTCATAATATTATGTAAATAAACAAAACTATCTCTCACTTAAGTATCTACAAATTTATAGATAGTTAAAAAAAATCAGACATCCGTCGTGACTTGAATCCTCACAATCCCAATCTGTCCTTGGGAACGTTTACCATTTTGGCCACGGAAGTGTCACATGGGGTGGTCGAAACTTTCGAACAGTCTTTTTTGCCTAAACCAAACCAATCTAGCGTTGATGGCGCCACCCGTAACATACACTATGACCGTGCAATTACTCAGCAGGACACTTTACAGGTTCCATACATTGGCGAGAGATGTCGCCAGTCTGTAAATACTCGAGTATCTACAAATTAATAGACAGTTCAAAAAAAAAAGTATCTATGTTAAAAGAAAAACAAAATACCCGATTGCAGAAATAGTACATTGTTGCCCTAGGGGTGAAAGTAACAAGTGAGGGCGCCAATAGTTCGAGGGACTAAATAAGTCTTTAACCCGAGGTAAACACTGTGATTTTCATTACAAATACAAGGAAAGTAAAAATAAAATCACGAATTAGCTACAGAAAAAATGAGTAAATTTTATTTTACATAGATCAAAAACTTTGGTAAGATAATTTCCTTAATCAATACTTACTATCTTTATGTTATTTCAATTTTACATCGCGCTGTAATTGAGTGACTTTAAAGAAAGTTGGACATGGCTCAATAGAAACGTGAAAATAGAACTAGTTTTTTTTTTTAATTTGACAGCTGGCAGTTGAAAGCGATTCTCCCTAGGGCTGAAAGTACTACTTTCAACCCGCTCCTCATGCAACTTCAGACCTACTTTCAGAGTATGAGTAATGAAAAACAGTTTTGCAGTTTAACTTACGATTTTGTTACACTTATTACTCTGTAGAGTGTACGTTTTTTGTGGAAAAGTGTGCGTAAAATCACTGTACAAGATTATGAATGCGCGTTTTTTAGAATATTTCTAGTAAAATAATTAGTTTATTACAAAAAAGTTCGTTGGAGATTACGAAAAAATATACCCTATGACTCTAGAATTGAAGACAAATCTAACGACACCTCGCACATCAAAATCGGTCAAGCCGTTCAGGCTGTAGGCGATCATATAGAAACACATACCCAAGACCACACAAGACCACAATACAGAAACACAAATACAGAGAGAATAATATTACAGCTAGGTGTTTTAATTAGCGGCCTTATCGCTTAGAGCGATCTCTTCCAGGCAACCTTGCACGGATAGGATAGATGGTAACAGATAGTGGCCTTAAAGCAAAACTTAACTAATAAATGGGTATACATAAAACAACAGTAGCTAATTATAGTATAGGTATTACAAGTAGGTACCTAGTTACGTTACAGGACAAAAACAATCAAATTATAATGGACCAAAATTTGGTCCAGATTTTAATGAATTTAATTCTCATTCATGCACTTACACAAATATCTCTATCAATATACATACATAATATTTAGTGGGAGTTATCTAGATACTAGATAGTGTGCCTTTAAACGTATTTTGAAAACAGCTAAGGAGGGAGCTCGCTTTATTTCCAGTGGTAGCTCATTCCACAATCTAACAGCTGTCACGGTAAAAGATGAAGCATAAAAATTTGTACTATGCCGAGGGATATCAAGCGTTAAATTCTCTGACGTACGTACATACACAACCCTCTTTCTTATGCAGTCGGGTTATAAAAAGATTGGGATATGCGGGTTCAAGTCCCGACGGGTGTGTGTTTTTTTTTAACTATCTATAAAGTAGATACTTAGTATGTAAAACACTAAAAAAATATCGATTATCTGTCACTTATATAATATCCTCACTCCGTATATGCTTGAACGCAATTATTATTATTGTCTTGATATCATAATTGACCAGCATTAGCCCGCCACCCCTTTGCGCTGAAGCCGCAGTCGGCTCCCTCCACCAGCCACATCACACACCAGTCCGCATCGCCGAGCCGCTCGAGACGCTGCCTCATATCTCTGATTGATACACTGTGCTCTATGATTTATAGTGCGCATTACTGTGGGATATGTATCGGCGCTGGCTTATCAGAATAATCTACGAGGTGATTGTCTTGTTCTCTATACCGGTTAGGTGACTTGCACCTGATTTTATCTTACTAAGTTAATTTTTATATTCAATACACATTCATAATTCATACGCATGTAGCTTCGTATGGACGGCAAGTCCCAATGTATGTTAGGTTAGTCCAATGTACTGTAGAGTCGTATTTTCACTAGTTTCTGTTACTAAGTCGGTTGCTTCAGTATTTTAAATTATAATTATTATATATTCTGTGACCGTAGCTTCGACAGTAGATGTACTTGACTTACACAGTTAATAATAAGATATTTATTTAGTTTATTATACATATATTCTATCAGCCATCTAGTTCCCGTAGTACAGAGTAGTACAAACTTTGCTTAGTTTGGGCTAGATGGTGTTGTGTTAGATGTTCACCAATATTTATTTATTTATTTTTTAGAATACCAAAAATACTTTATGATGGGATTATGTTTGTAAGCTACAAAAAAGTGAAATGTCGTCGAGAAATTTTCTCAGCTTCCCATATTCAAGCGGGTTAGGTAGACAAATGGTATTCTAATTTCTTGATCTCAAGTACAATAGAAAAGTAAATGTATGGGATTGACATTATCTAACGAAATATCACGTGACGGCACGTCACAGTTCCTTAGCATTTCGAAGTGTAAGCGTTTGTAGAAAAAGAAACGCTGACCACTTCGGTCTAAGGCCACGGTTGGTCGATTTTAGGCAAATTATGTTGAATCTCCATCGCGAGGCGCTGTAGAGCATCACCCTCCTAGCCGTGCGCCCGCCGTGCGGAGGCCGACGCATCAGCTGTTGGCGGCGGCCTCCCAGACCGCGCCTGAGGGGCCCGGTGCATCAGCTGTTGGCGGCGGCCTCCCAGACCGCGCCTGAGGGACCCGGTGCATCAGCTGTTGGCGGCGGCCTCCCAGACCGCGCCTGAGGGGCCCGGTGCATCAGCTGTTGGCGGCGACTCCCAGACCGCGCCCGAGGGACGCGCCACTCGCATCGAGCCCAGCGATCACATCGACTGATACTCGACTCGCTATCGATCAATCAATATATTGATACACGAACGTTCTACAGATCTATTGAGTGTAATGTGCCTTATTGAAGACTAGCTGTGCCCCGCGGTGTCATCCGCGTACTGACGAAAAACGGCGATGATTATGATGATGATAAATTATATGCTATATCCATTTCCATCTCGCAAAGAATCTCTCTGCTAAATTCGTAAACATTGGCTGCAAAGTACGACCCTGCACGCGAATACCAACAAACATCCGGACAGATGATAGACAATGTTCCCAGTTGATGCAGAGACCGCTTTGTTCACTTCGCTTTCTCTGTCAATTATCAACATTACTTCATGTAATTGTTTTTTTATATATTTATTAAAAAATAGATTTGCGCTTGACCGCCAATTTTTACCTGTTGTGAAGCGATAGTTGCGGTCGACGATGGAGCACGCTTTCCCAGAAGGAACCTATTCAAACGCGATATGAGACTCCCAAAATTTGATTTAAATTGGTTGGTAAAAAGATCGAATGAATAGGTATTTATAGGCTTATCAGAATATATTACATTCGTGTGTGGACAACCGCCATAAGAAAGCTAATACATATCCGCATGTCGCGGTAATGTGTATAGATCATCCATAGCGCTATGTTCCCAACGCTAAAGGAACGCCGAACGGTATCGCTTACAGACAATGACACCGCATTATAGCTCATTGTCGGGCCATGCGCACGCGCACCTACCCAGCCAGCTAGCGGGAACCAAGTGAGGTAAGCAGTTCTTACACGTGTGTTTCTACATCTTTCACACGCTAATCATATGAATTTTAATTGTTTTATCAACTGACTTAAAAAATAAAGAGGTTCTAATTTCGGATATATTGTTTATGTTTGTTGCCTCATGACTCTGTCAGTTATTTCTTGTTATCCCCCGACCCAAAAAAGGGGGTTATATAGTGTTGACGTTTGTGTCTCTGTGTCTGTTTGTGGCATCTGTATGGACCGATTTTGATCAAGTTTTTTGTTTGAAAGCGGATTTTATCGAGAGTGTTCCTAGGAACACTCTCGATAATATCCGCTTGAAACATAGCTAACTATGTTTCATCAAAATCGGTTCAGCCGTTTCTCTTGCCGGGGTTTTGAGTTTTCTAAACTTATACTTGTTTATTTAATAATTATATAAAATGATTTTAGATTAGTCCTATGTACATTTTATCGAATTCGGTTGTCGTTTGATATTTATAACAAAATAACTAGAAAAAAACAAACTAAGCAAAATTTCGTATTTTGAAGTATTCACTGTTTTAAACTCTAATAATTATAGATTACAGCATAGCTACAAAACCCGTTACCATAATATGTGTGTCTCGGCACTTACCACGTGACGTGGAACCGATACTGGGTGGACGTATGTCGTCATATCCTCCGGGAGTCGGTAGCCGGTAGCGTGCACTTTACTTGCCTACTGTACGGTACACCTGAGTCGAAGTATGCGAAACGAAGGAATGTGTTAGAAAACCAGAGTCGCTAAGATAATAATAAATGTCACGTGGTATTAGCATTGACAGGTGTCGGTTACAGCCTGTCATGTGTGTCCCACCTGTAACTGCTGGGGAAGACGCGTCCTGCACTGGAGGAACACACACTACACACAGTAACACACATAGTATGTCGGTAAACATAGAATAGGACGCCCTGAGACAGGATAGAATGAATATATACGTGAGGCTGGAAACGGAAAGTTAAAGATCGGGTTGCGTTGTACAGTAGCGGTCTGCACGGGGCTGAATATCATAATCATGCTTAAATAAATGGCCAAGTGCCTGTCGTGGCACGCGCCATCCATAATCATGTGAACGTAAAACAGGGTCTCTTGTTTCATACTATGAACGTAAATTATAAACTAAGTATGATTTACTATGGATGATATGAAAAAAAATTTTTTTACGCGATATTAATTTACTATTGACCACCAACTCACCTGATGTTAAGCGATGACGCGGCCGAGGATGGAGCTCGTCGATCTAGAATATATCTATTCACTCTAGGTTTGAAAATTCCAAGATTGTAATTCTGGGGAAACAGAAATGGCGGCAAAGAATTCCATTTCTGTGCAATACGCATCAACAACGTGGTCCTAATATTTTTTTGTTTGAAAATACTTTCAGATTAATCTCATAAAAGTTCATCAACATCGGTTCAGTAGTTTGATTTTTAAAACAAAATTGCGCAGTTTGAAGTCGGGGTTACTGTTTTTTTTAAATTATAATTATATATCTATTAAACTAAATAAAGTACTATAATTATGACGTTCTCTTTGTATAATGTTACCAACTCGTTACTTTTGCTATTTCATCAGATAATCCGAGCATAGTAGCAAGCTATATTTTGCTGTAAATTATTTGTCTCAAAATCCGTATACAGCGATTTAGGGCTATATGTTAGATACAATCTTAGAATTTTCAAAGCTAGAGTGAACAGATATGTTACCTTATAGATCGACGTGCTCTATCTTCGACCACATCCGCATCCTACGCTTTACTCACAATAGAGAAATATTTTCATAGCCGATATTTACACTTCACTTCAGCCACTCTGCTGCATGGAAGGTAGATAAACTGTTTGATACACGTTGTTATGTCAATTGTCAATGTCAGTGCATACTTTATTTTCTCTGACAGGTGGATAAAACGGTGGAAAGACTATTAGTCTACGATCCATGCTAACCCTGCAAGATCAACTCTTGTATAGGTATAGATAGATTTGCACAGTAACAGAAGGAGACACCAATTAGTAAGGCTGTCGCACCGCCTCGTCAAGTCGGACAGGTCAGTGATATCCTGGGACCTGCCATTTATAGCCGTATACCCGCATCCGTCCGGGATGCACCCTCCGCCGCGTGCTTCAAAACCAAGCTGAAAGTTTGGCTTCAACATGAAAACTTTTACGATATTAATTATTATTTTAAATTGAAAGATTATTACTTGTGTACTCACAAAATATTGAGTTATAATATTCACTTATAAATAAATAATTAAATTAAATTAAAATTAATATTTAAGGGGACA
Organism: Lycia hirtaria; assembly: GCA_947563715.1. NCBI lineage: Eukaryota > Metazoa > Arthropoda > Insecta > Lepidoptera > Geometridae > Lycia > Lycia hirtaria. The sequence goes on along the minus strand of OX387384.1, from coordinate 691,053 downwards.
ACAAACGTGATTTTTTGCCGTTTTTATAAATAATGATACAGAACCCTTTGTGCGCGAGTCCGACTCGCACTTGGCCGGTTTTATTTGATTTGATTTTTAATAATGAATGTTGTGTAATTTTGTAATTTTCTAAGTAAGCAACTTGACATACTCATTAATTATTTTTTTATTTTAACCAAAAAATATTCGACGTGTAACTCAATAGAGAGTTATCAATAAATAGATTTGATTTATTATTTTCATCTGTGAATGCAAGTAGTAGGTATGATTATGAGATTGGCTTCCACCTAATCCCGAATGTTTTACTTAATCATTTTCCGCTCATAAATTACTTATTTTATATGTAAAATATAGTAATGAGTATCAGAGCCGGCTTCCGTCACCGATCCACGTGTCGACACTTTCTCTGGTGGCTGCGCCGGCGCCGCCCGGCAGCTCTCACGGAGAGGTATGTTTGCATGTTTGGTGAGACGACGCGCCCGAGCCGCCGCGCGCCGGCGCGGGCGCAGGGGTCACATGTTTGTACTCAGACGGCTGTCATTTTGTTTGAATTCGTTTCGAAATTACTAGAAATGGGAAATGAAATGTGTGAGACAACATTACACTATCATCATATCGTACAGTCTGTTTACTCATAATTCTATTGTGGCAAAAAAGAAGACCTAACTTCTCGAAGATTAAACTTCAAAGAAAAAAAAAATATTGTCGGACATTTCACACAACACCATCTAACCCAAACTAAGCAAAGCTTGTATGAAAACTAGATGGCTGATAGAATACATTTAAATAATTATGTATGTTTTGGTAAATACATACTTGTGATACATATAAACACTCAGACACAGAACAAACATCCGTGCTCATCACACAAATGTTGATCCCCATGCATCGCGTCGTCATCCTAGGGGGTCCATATCTCCCTCTAATTAATACTCTCTCCCTTCCACCTAACCCTCTAACCACGGTCAAATGTGTGTATGCAATGTTCCTGCAGCCTCTTTGAGGGCCAGTTCTCGACTAAGTCTGCTTAATACTTTGTACCATACTGTCACTTAACATCAGGTGAGCTGTGGCAAAACGCCTATTCTATTGACCTTAAGAAATTCACCTCTAGGCAATATTGTGGCGACTGGCCAACCAGTATGGTTATATACTCGACTAAAAGACGCGGTCCGTAACATATAGGTATAGTCCGTACTTTGCATTGGTTTAGTGCTTTAAAAGTTCAAGTCGGAGGTGAATAACAATAAAATATAAATACCTAACTGGCGTTGTATTTAATATTTTAAGGATGTTCAGTGCACGTCCCGGTGGGTGGGTGGGGGAGGGGACATTCCCACGTCTCGCCACCAGGGTCGTCTGTGACCTGCATGCCAACTAACCCACCAACCATACCTGCTGGTTCACTGTTTACTACTACAGCTACAACTTCATTTTTGCTTTCAAGCGGAGGCAGTAAAGAAAGTATTTTCGATGTTAAAAAAGTTTTCCCGATTTCACTAGAAATCTGTTTGTCGAAAACAGTCAGTAATGCCTGAACAGTAGGTACATACGCATACTTTCTCAGGAAGACTCTGGTCCGCAGGAGGAAGTGGCCTGTCACTACAGATTACTACACCAAAAGAGTTCTTCGTCTAAATCAAACGGTGCACTCCATCGTAGACCTCAACGGTCGTCTTTTATCAGGCGTGTTAGCGGTCAAGCGTACAAATACAAATAATTTTACTGCAGTTTGTAGGTACATTAAGGATCTTAATATGGAATTATAACAATTCTAGATTTAGAAATATCTTTTACCAACAAATCTCTATTGAATTAAATTCAAAGCACAAGTAAGTTTAGAAAGCTAAAACACCCGATATTTAAAACTGCTGAACCAATTCTTAGCTCTTATTAAACATAGCTGGGAAAAGAACTCGATTAAATCTTCTTTCAAATAAAATAAAAAATATCAAAATTGGTCCAATTGTTTGAGAGCTACGATGCCACAGACACACAGATACACACGTCAAACTTATAACATCCCTATATTCTGGTCGGGGGTTAAAACTGCAAAATAATTTACGATGCTTTTCGATGCTTTTTTTTTTTTGTATCCGTTGACTAAACAAGAATTGTTTTGGTTCGCGTACTGTGTACCATGAAATTACCAATTGCGAGCTGCTCCAAATAATTAACCCAGCAGAGTATGTCCAATCTTAATAACAGTTCTCGAGCCAACGACCTTGCTTACTTCGCTTCTACTTGTTTTTACTGACACCGGAAATAATGGAGAATCAAAGTTATTAAAATATACCAACAGCTTGTCCATTGTCTATGGCCATTACATCAAATAAACTCACCAATTGATAACTACTTAGTCTGGCCATAAATACTGTTACAGTTAAAAATAAGAAAGATATTACATTTGAATTTGGAATCTGTCATTTTTATACGATTGTTCATTGAGTTTTCTAATTTTGGCGCCAATACATTGTACAATATTTTGCGATATTAAAATGGAGTAGGGTGATAAAGAGAACCGAATCGCTGTGATTGCATTACACAAAGTTGGTATGGAGCCAAATGCAATTTTTAAAACTCTCCATACGCTTGGTATTAGTCAAATGTTTGTGTACCGGGCTATTAATAGGTACAATGAGACCTCCTCTGTTTGTGACAGAAAAAGATCTGGCCGTCCACGTAGTGTTCGTACGAAAAAGGTGGTCAAAGCAGTAAGGGAAAGAATTCGAAGAAATCCTGTCCGAAAGCAAAAGATTTTATCTCGGGAGATGAAGATAGCACCCAGAACCATGTCGCGTATTTTAAAAGATGACTTAGGACTTGCAGCCTATAAGAGACGCACTGGTCATTTTTTAACTGATAATTTAAAAAAGAATAGGGTGGTAAAATCTAAACAACTACTGAAGCGGTACGCAAAGGGAGGTCACAGAAAAATTTTGTTTACGGATGAGAAAATCTTTACAATTGAGCAACATTTTAACAAACAAAATGACCGTATTTATGCTCAAAGCTCTAAGGAAGCTTCCCAATTAGTCGACAGAGTGCAACGTGGGCATTATCCGACTTCAGTGATGGTTTGGTGGGGTGTTAGCTATGAAGGAGTGACTGAGCCATATTTTTGTGAAAAAGGTATCAAAACATCGGCACAAGTGTATCAAAATACCATTCTTGAGAAGGTAGTTAAGCCCCTTAACAACACCATGTTCAATAACCAAGTATGGTCCTTCCAACAAGACTCGGCGCCAGGTCATAAAGCTCGGTCCACGCAGTCTTGGTTGGAAGTGAACGTTTCGGACTTCATCAGAGCTGAAGACTGGCCGTCGTCTAGTCCTGATCTTAATCCGCTGGATTATGATTTATGGTCAGTTTTAGAGACTATGGCTTGCTCTAAACGCCATGATAATTTGGAGTCCCTAAAACAATCCATACGATTGGCAGTGAAGAATTTTCCCATGGAAAGAGTGCATGCTTCTATTGATAACTGGCCTCAACGTTTAAAGGACTGTATTGCAGCCAATGGAGACCACTTCGAATAAGCTTTTATATTTTAAATTGTTTTATATTTATGTATTAAACTAACACACTGTAAAAGTAATAAATATTATTTGCAATAAAAAAATTGTTTTTTTCTTCGTGACAATATTTATGGCAGGACTAGGTATGTTTATTGAAATTAACAAAATAGCAAGAGGAAAATGACCGAACAGTTTTTTTTTTCAATTGTAAAATAAGTTAAATCAAAATTTAGGTTTATTAATTTTGATGCTACAGTGGCACAGACAGCGTTGGTGACAAAGTGACAAATTTATATTTACAATGTATTCATCTCTTAGGCGAGTGGCAAACGTTTCTATTTCTATAAACGCTTACGCTTTAAAATGTAACAAATGATGACGTGACATCACGTGACATTTTCGACCTAATGACAATCCAATACATTTACGTTTCTATTCTACTGGCGTTCATGAAATTGAAAGCCACTAAGTGTATTTCTTGACAAGTCTTGTCTAGTGCCTGAGATCAGAAACGAAGGTTTTCGTGTTATTATTACTCATTGAAATTAATCAGACATAGGTCTGAAGTATGCATCGCTTTCTATCGGATCGCTACCGGATCGCCTTCTATAAATTTAACCTTTTTTTCAGAGCAAAAAGTAATATGGGATTGGTAATTTCTGACGTCAAAACAAGAGATGTCTGGTCTGGGGGCTAGACAAGTGGCTTTCTAATTACGTAAACGCTAGTAGAATAGAAAAATAAGTGTATGGGTTTCATTAACGCAATGTCACGTGGCGTCGGCATATTTTCTTACGTTTGCACAAGCGTCTAGAGAAACATTAGTAGGTACATCTACTATTTACTCTTAAGGCGTAAATATTAGAAGTACTTGTTAGTATTTTTTTTTGTCATAACTACTTATTAAAAAAAAACATGATACTTCATTCTTGGGAAGATGTGTGATATGGTTATAATATGATATCACCGCACATCTTCCGTGACTGAATAGGAATATAATGTTTTTGTAGTAAACTACGTTTGACCATCAACTCGCTCGTAAATCTAAAAATAGAATGTACTGCATGTAAACAGAAAGACGTTTTAGTTTAATTAAAATTTTTAAGCCATTTAAGTATGAAGAAGTATATACAAGTAAATTTCATATAATATGACTAAGCATTAGGATCCCGTAAAATTACACGAAACCACCCAGGAACCCGATCCGGCAGACCACTACAGCAATCACCGTAAAATGATGCGCCATCTCACACCACGTTCTGACCTATTATATATAGATTACATAATGATAAAGACCATAATGATAAAGATCGCCTGGAAGGTTCCTACAGAAAAACTAAAGGGTCTACTATAAAAATACAAAAATGTATTAATTTAACAAAATGGACAGAGTACCTACTTCATACATATGGCAGGAAGACGCTGGATGTAAGCCGCTAGCATCAGATCTTTTTGGAAACCCATGGGGAAGGCCTATGTCCAGCAATGGACTTCCCGTGACTTAGATGATGACGATGAATAATTTAGAGAAAATCAATTAGTGTTTACGAGATGAATCCAAATATTATTAAATGCCAGTGCTATCTAAAATACCTATATAATATGTCCAAGTGTGGTGAGAGCGAGGTAGGCCCCCAGGGCGTTAATTCGCTAAACGCCGATAATTACGCGAGCCGTTAGAGATGAACGCGCCCATGCACAAGTATTAGCTGTGATTACAGACATTTCCTACCACCGCACGTCCAGTGGCAACCTGGCCACTGGACGTGCGGTGGACGGGAAGACATGCTACATTGCTAACATGTCACACTTTTTATACGAATTAGATCTAAGTTTGCCATTTCGCCTGATGGCAAGCGCCGGCTTCGTCGAGGATGGAGTACGTCGCTCTTGAGATATATTTTTTCTCTAGCCTTGAAAATTCCAAGATTTTAGGTCTCAAGGAACAGGGAATGTGGCGCGGAATAGTATCATTCCAAGGACCATCAAGAACGTACACCTAAATGTTTGAGTACCGGATTTTTGGCAATTATATGAGAAATAGGTAGTAGTGTTCTAATTTCGTTCTATCATCATTATCATAATCATCTCAGCCACAAGAAGTTCACTGCTGGACATAGGCCTCCCATGGCTTTTCAAAAAGTTCAGTTGGCGCGCGGCTTGCATGCAGCGTCTTCCCGCCACTTGTATGAGGTCTTCCACTTTCGATTCTTTTATTTCGTATAATTGAATTAGCCAAAATTAATATATCAGAAATAATTATTCAATAATACAAACAGGCCGGCTCCGGAAATCCTGAACATGGATCCTTTACAAAATATTCAGTTTCCGAACAAGTACCGTTCCGTTTCTCAACTCCGCGCTTCGGCCGGACAGGGCCGGTAACAAGAATAGATAACTAAATCAGCTGCCAAGGCTCCGCTACTACAACGAGTTTTCAATCTTATTCTGTTAGGTTACTGCCGCTTTTCGCATAGCAAATAACCTGGTCCAAACTTATAAGTCTGAACTAATTTCAATCTTATTTTCTAACAAATAACGCTTGAAATCGGCTGTAGTTTCCTAACGGAAAACGTACAGTATTCTGTCTCGCTCTATCCTGATGCAAGACTACATTCGCAGTTTCGCACGTTCTCGCCCGCGCCCGCGCCCGGCACCAGGTTGACGTATACTTTCAATGTGTATCGACGACAACAAAATGTCGGATCTGAGAGAATTCATCGTACGAATATCGGACCCGGAAAAACTGATTTTAGCCGTGAAGAAGCATCCGGCTGTATGGAACACCAGATGTCCGGAATATAAAGTGAAAAAAGCTAAAGAACAATCGTGGCACAAGATCGCGAGTGAAGTTATCGGCGACTGGAAGGAATACAACAGAAGTGACAGACACATAACCTGTATGTTTCACTTTGATTTGTTATTTACTGATTGTGTTTATTTATAGACTAAATTTTATGTGTTCTTGGCAATAGTTTTTTCTAGTTTGACCACTTTTGTGTTGTTTATCCGAATTGTGTAGATATTTTATCAAATAGTATTTTGTTTGTTTAGATACGTCATTTTTCATGGATTTTTTATTCATTCATAGTTGTTCATACTCGTGGATACACGTTCATTTCAAGGTTCTTCTTTTTTGTATAATTGAACCCGCATTAAAGCATTTGCCAGTGTCAAGTATTAGGATTTTTTCAAGTTTCTTGAATAAAACAAGTTGTAAATGTTCTAGTCACAATCTAAGTCACGTATACAGTCAATTTATAAGTCGAGTCCTGCTTCAGTAAAGTGGTGGCGACTTTACTATAAGCTTCTATGGAGTTTTGCCGACAACGTAAAATCACACGTTTTACTGCTTTATTTCACTTGCCTACACTCACGCACTTGATCGAACACTTAATGAATAAAACATCACCATTTTTATAGCATTAATGTTCAAAATAACACAAGTTTAGGAAAATAAAACAAAGCAACAACACTTTATTAAGACGTTCCCGCCAAAAACCCCATTTCAAGGTTAGTTATCTTCCATGTTTACGTCATATCAGTTTACGTTGAGAGCTGCTAGAGGGCACCTTAAGTATGAGGAAAAATTATTCACGGCCGCCTGCCGTGAAGGAAGATCATTTTTTTTAACGAATATAGTCAAGGATATAGGTATGCATAGAAGTATGAATTATTAATAATATTAAGTACATTAATACGGTACGGTATTTGTCGGGCATGCCACCGGCCCGAAGAGTCTCCGACATATTATTTTCGGTTGTTCGAATCTTCCTAACGGCGAGTATTTGCACAGACACAACCAAGTATCCAGGATCATCCACCAGCAACTTGCCCTTCAATACGGCCTTGTCGAGTCAGAGGTGCCGTACTATCAGTACGCACCAGCGCCAGTTCTCGAAAATAGCCGTGAATTGCTCTACTGGGATCGTTCTATAATCACGGACAGGATTATTGTTGCCAATAAGCCTGATATCGTAAAGTTCCCGGCAGCTTAGTGGTGAGACCGTCTGACTTGCGATCCGCAGGTCTCTAGTTCGAATCCCACGGCACGCACCTCTGTCTTTTCGAAGTTATGTGCGTATTGTTGATTGCCGCCAACTTCAAACGGTGAAGGAAAACATCGTGAGGAAACCTACATGTCTGAGAGTTCTCAATGATCTTGAAGATGTGTGAAGTCTACCAACCCGCACTTGGCCAGCGTGGCAAACTATGGCCTAACCCTTCTCACAATGAGAAGATGGCCCGTTCCCAGCAGTGGGGCAGTTTGTACAAACAGGGCTGATTAAAAAAAAAAAAAAAATATATTCCCAAATATAGGCAAATGCTCCCTTCTGGGCATCTACCGCTAAAAAATTAAAACAAAGCATTACTCTGTAATACCAAGTTTCATCGAGATCGATTGGAAAATACAACTTATAGAGGAGAACGTGACATGGCGGAAGCCAGATGGACATGGCATTACTCCATACTCTGAGAGAAGATCATAGATATAAATACAACAAATTCGGTTAGTTCGGAAACAAAGATTCTGCGGGCTTTGCCATCAATATTTTATTAATTCACATGAGGCCTCGAGTATTTTAGAGCCACATAGTTCTTAAAAAACTTATAAATTTATATAAGTATTGATAATTCCAGTGCGTAGGTTGATAAAACGCTGGAACAATATCCGCGACTACCACGTGAAGTCGCTAAAGGTGCGGCGCCGGAAGAAGTACGCCTTCGCAGACCAGCTCGCCTTCCTGCAGCCGGAGCTGCAGAGGAAGATGAACATGTGAGTACCTTTGTAGAGAGAACCCTGGAGATATCAGGGTCACCCAGGGCCGTAGCCAGGAATTCATTTCGGGTTGAGTCTGCGGCCATGTTGTCCCATATCTTACTTATAATGTGCGAACGTAACGAACGGGAAAAAATGTTTGTCAGACTATTATTTATTTCGTTTTAACGCTCACTCAACGCTTTTTTTTATCAGCCCTGTTTGTACAAACTGTCCCACTGCTGGGATCGGGCCATCTTCTCATTGTGAGAAGGGTTAGGCGATAGTCTGCCACGCTGGCCAAGTGCGGGTTGGCAGACTTCACACATCTTCAAGATCATTAGAACTCTCAGACATGTATCATAGTTTGAAGTTGGCGGCAATCAACAATACGCACATAACTTCGAAATGACAGAGGTGCGTGTCGTGGGATTCGAACCCAGCACCTGCGGATCGCAAGTCAGACGGTCTCCTGATTAGGCTGCCGGAAACTTAACGCTTACAGGATCTAAATATAAACAAAAATAGGTAATAAGAATGCGCGAGCGAAGCGAGCGCGAAAATTTAGTGGTGTTTTATAGTAATATGCTTTAAGGGCTAAATATAGTGAGACTTAAAAAAAAAGACCATATTGTATATACCTATATCTGCAAATAAATGATTTTGAATTTGAATTTATTTCTCGTATTAGTGAATCCATAGTACTTCCATGTCAATATAATATGAATGCGCGAGCGCGAAAATTATTTAGTAGTGTAATATGCAAAATTTTCGTATTTGTGAACTCACAGTACTTCTATGTCAAAATAGTAAGTAATGACCCCTGCCTACGGCCTTGGGGTCACCCTAGCATCGAACTTCGTGAGGGGGTAACCGGCGTCATCGGTGAAGAAGTCGACGAGACAAGGTTATGAGTACTCAGAAAGACGAAAGGTTGCTACTATCGCTACTGTTATATTGTTGTAGGTTGGTAGGTCTACCGGCGGAAATATTCAGTAGTTTCAGTACTTGATTTTGAATAATAATTTCAAATATGATCAAGATTTATCAATAATAGCTCAAGGTCGTGAGTGGCATGTTAGATTGGGACTAAGTAGGTATAATAAGTATATGTTGTAAAATTATAACTATAAATTTTATTTCAAAATAACAAATCCATAAGTATAAATCCTTGGAAATAACCCATTCTATTTAATTTTTTTCCGGGGTCGCTGTCATCGAAATCGATGAGGAGGACTATATACCCTGTAAGGGAAAATAGGCGTGATTGTATTATCTAATGTTACAATTACAATATAATATATTGTAATTGTAACATAAGATACTAGAGATATTGTAATGTAATGATGAATCTTATAACATATATTCGTGTTGAGAATCAGTTCAGCTGTTTTGATTAGGACGTAATATAAGTATCTCAAGTATGGTTGCTTGGGATACGTTTATATTACTATATATTATATTTCCATTTTTTGTTGTCGTTGAAGGAAAAATAATGTTTATTTATTATTTACCTTATTTACTGTTTATTTATTGATATAACATAAATGTATATTCTTTCAGACAACTGCAAATGAATCAATCAGATGAGTTCAACACGGAAACATACAAAGTAGAAGAAGAAGAGAAATCCCTCATAGAAGCAGACATGGAAGAAGCAGAAGAAGAGCTGATCCAAGAGGATTACATCACGTTTGTGGACACCTGCGACCACGACTACGGTGCCGATCATACAGCGAAGCAGGTACAGCTTGCAGACAACGTGTCAGAGTCATGTCATACATACATACATACTAAAATCACGCCATTTTCTCGTACGGGTACGGGGTAGTACAGCATCAAACACCATGCTGCCATTTGACGCCACATTTGACCGTGGTTTCAGTATTCATTACTCCACTGCTGGAGCACACCAATCCGTCTTGCGCTGACCTTAAAAGGCGCTACTCACACACCTGCCGCAGGGGCAATCTAGGGTGCATGGCGGTTGTGGCGATATCGGGAGTATCTCTACACACTTGCCTGCCGTGCAGTGTTTCCGAGTAAGCTGAGCTGAGCACACGTATTGAGAATGGCACCCGTATTATTGACCAATCAAAAGATTGGAAAAGCCTTGGCGCTTTCTGTGGTGCTACCTCAAAAAAAAAAAAGGAAAAGGAGATACTGGGTGAAGACTTCTATAATTCGCGTCCAAACTTCGCGTTCGTTGTCGGCCGCCATTTTGATTGTACGCTATGTATACGTGCACTCCGTGTGACAGATACTGACAAACTGACTGAGAAATTGCCCCAATCGCGTTACACACGCAGCGACGGCAGGGACGACTTAGGGATCAAGGATGGTCTCGCGCCCCTGCCGCCCTGCCGCAGAGCCAATCCTCCAAATTGCCCCTGCATGCCTACACACATCACAATTAAGGATGCAATTAAGGGTCATCCCCACTCCTACACCCTAGATTGCCCCTGCGGCAGATGTGTGAGTAGGGCGCTTAAGGTCAGCGCAAGACGGATTGGTGTGATCCTCTTACTCTATGACTTGAAGAGTTTGTCCTTTATCTAGCTGGTGGTCTGCCTACTGATCGAATATTTCATCCAATATTGATAATATTATTTACGAGATCATTGTTTTTGCCACAAGAACAATGTGAAACTCGTGCATTTTTCATGTAAGTACATATATTTAATTCGAGTACAGAATACAAATAATTTATAATATTTATCCTCTACGGGTTTACCCCTTCCGACGACGACGGCGCGCGGCGCCCGCGCTAGTCCGGGATGGAGTGAGTTTATCCACATACATATATGTATAGCATTTTGGAGTGCTTTTGTTCATTGTTGTAATTTTTTACTTTGGAGTTTGTCCAAGATGTGAAACATTGACGTAAATTTGCTGATCTATCGGTTTTTAGGGTTCCGTACCACAATAGGAAAAAACGGAACCCTTATAGGATCACTTTGTTGTCCGTCTGTCCGGGTGTGAAGACATTTATCTCGGGAACGCGTGAAGGTATCGAGTTGAAATTAAAACCATATACGCAGATCCATAGTATCTTGCTGCAGAAAGAAAAATAAATTTTCTCAATTTTCGTAAAAAAAGTTACAGCCGAATATGTCGTAAAAACGCACATTTCGACACTCACAGAGGAATCAAAACCTTTGGGGTACTTCCCGTTGACTTTGAACTCTGAAATTTGGCAAGAAGCATTGTGTTAGAGTACACATATAGGAAAAAATCCGAAAACTGGACATTTTTAATTTAATCACAAAAAAATAATGTCAATGTGTAATGCAAGGAATGAGGGCCCAAATTTTAAAGTGAATTAACCGTATCATGTGGGGTATCATATGAAATAGCCTCATTAGTATAAGCTAAAATAGGGTTTTAACACATTCTTCGTCTTCGCCCCCTGCAGACCCTTCACTTCAGTTGGGAACCAAAACTTTTTAGGCGAATTTTGATTAAGTAAAGAGTGGCCGCGCAAAGCAACGTTGACTGCCTCAAACGCCGGCGGTTTACTGACTACTGCAAAATAAACGGGATGCTCGCTCGGATCCGAGTGGAAGGCGCCGCGACTATAGCCCCGCTCCACTCGGATCCGAGTGGTGAGCAAGGAATGTGTTAAATATTTTTACGATGTATATTTTTCGGTTTATGAAGGAAAAAAAAAAAAAAAATATGATTTCCCCCTTTTATTTAGTTTGTACGGAACCCTCGGTGGGCGAGTCTGACTCGCACTTGTCCGGTTTTTTTTAATCTTATAGATTTTGGTGAGTGTGTATCGGACCAGCATATATGCATGTTCCATTCTGCCCATTCTTCTTTCAGACGGCTAGAAATACGAAAAAGCGATAGTCCCGTGGTGTACCTACTATGTATTTCTAAAATCCGAACGAAACGTTTTGGTTTCACTTCTATTGCATCATCACTATTGTGGAATACGCTACTCAAGTGAGTTTCCCCCTATAGATCGAACCTGTGTGTCTTTAACTTACCAGTGAACACGTTTCTCTGAGAGAAGCGCGCTTCACCGGGGACCAATATCAGGCGACCTGGCGGTCAAGCGCAAGCCTGTCAATGAAGAATAAATCGTTCCACCACAACGCTCTTAACCCCACATAATCTTATCCTTCCAGAAGACCGTGCAATACGAGGAGGTGGCAGATAAAAAAGAAGACCCCGACATGATGTTCCTGAAGAGTGTGCTCTCCGACATGAAGAAGCTCGCTGATGATGAGAAGTTCGCCTTCAAGTATGCCGTCATACAGGCCTATATGGATATACTCAAGAAACGGAAGTCATGATCACAGGTCATTTGTTGATTTGTTGGATACTGTTATTGATTTGAAGGTTTTAAAGACTGCAAGTTGAAATAATTGTAATTGTTTAAAAATGCTTTAAAGAGAGCTTTGTTTTGAGGAATTTAACGGGAATAAAGACCTCTAACTACCTCCGGTACAGAATAGGAAAAGGAGGTTTAATAAGGAAGTTATTATATTTGAATTGAAAAGGTGCTGAAGTAGAATTTGTTTATTGAAAATGGCTCAGCCTATATGTACATTGTTGATTTAATGTTATAGAGAGATGATATTTTAAATACAAAGTATGTTCGCATAAAAATGTCTCTTTATTAATTAAATTACCTTATTTTATTTAATAGTTTTTCACATTTTCACCAATCTGCTTTGATAGTAAGCAACGCTATGACCAAACCATAGTGCTCCTCTAGCAATAAAAAGTTGATAAATTAGTTTTTATGTTCTATATATTTACTAATATTTTTATATTCTGTAATCAGAGCTCTCAAGCAAATCTACTAAATATTTGCTAGCCTCGAGATGTATTTGTAGATTTTGTAGACTCCCTTTTAAACCACTCTTAAGAAAAAAATTGTCACACGATATAACAGTACAAAACTGTTTATTATTATTAAATGTTGTCACACGATATAACAGGACAAAACTGTTTATTATTATTAAATGTTGTCACACGATATAACAGTACAAAACTGTTTATTATTATTAAATGTTGTCACACGATATAACAGGACAAAACTGTTTATTATTATTAAATGTTGTCACACGATATAACAGGACAAAACTGTTTATTATTATTAAATGTTGTCACACGATATAACAGGACAAAACTGTTTATTATTATTAAATGTTGTCACACGATATAACAGTACAAAACTCTTTATTATTATTAAATGTTGTCACACGATATAACAGGACAAAACTGTTTATTATTATTAAATGTTGTCACACGATATAATAGTACAAAACTGTTTATTATTATTAAATGTTGTCACACGATATAACAGTACAAAACTGTTTATTATTATTAAATGTTGTCACACGATATAACAGTACAAAACTGTTTATTATTATTAAATGTTGTCACACGATATAACAGTACAAAACTGTTTATTATTATTAAATGTTGTCACACGATATAACAGTACAAAACTGTTTATTATTATTCGATTTCGATAATTATTTTTTATACAGTCAAATTCGTTAATGGCTATACTTCTACAGTTTGCTGTTTCAAAATTTAAACTTTCAAGTTGTTAACTTCGGATTTATAACGAAATTTGAGAAAAACAAACACTAGAGGCATAGGTATTTATAATTAGATAAAGAAATAATTATCATAATCAGTTAATGTTTAGGTGTAGAAACAGTTTTCTCCTATTTGTCTAAGAAGTCGCGCGACAACAGTTCTGTTCCTCGCTAAACGGGAAGATCTACGCAGAATGTAAGTACATCCTACATCTTGCTGCTCCGTGAAAGAAGATACGGGTAGGTTATTATAGTACGAAGGATAATTACTGCGAAGGATTGTTCAGATACACTTGAATCTCAACATTTTAACAAACCGGTATGGAAACAATAGCGTTACCCTGCCTTTTGTTCCGAGAGTATCATATTTCCTTCCTCTGGAAACTGGCTTCATGCAGGAAGATCCACTCACTGTATTCATATAGTACTTACTATTCACCCGTTAAAGGATTGCGTAGACGGTTGACCTTCAAATGCGATTTTAAATAGATTAAAGGATTTTAGTTCGTGTTAATTTATGAAACGTATTATACTCGAGTGGTCATCTTTATACTGTTGCGGTATGTTTAAGGATTTGCTGTGAAGAAGGGATTGCAGAGAGACGATAACCTTGTCAGGCGCTTCGACACTTGGCTCTTTTATAGATACGCTTGTGTCACTTACAATTCGATGCTAGCCCATTCATCATGAACATATTTTCCATTTCATTGTGTCTTCATCAGCATAACTATTGTCGCAATCTCAAAAACAGGACTTTTATTAATTTTTTTATGTTTGTATGTTTCCCGATTACTCGAAGACACCTGGACCGATATATATATATATATAGTTTTTTTGTTTGAAAGGGTAGGTATACTTTCCAGGTGGTCTCATAGGAATTTTATCAAAATCGGTTCAGTAATTTGTTTTTAAAAACAAAGTTGCGCCTTTTAAAGTAGATTTTTCAGTTTTTTTAACTATTATTTTTATTTAATTTGAAAATAGGCTTGCGCTTGACCGTCAATTCACCTGGTGTTAAGCGACAGTTACGGTCTACGATGGAGCGCGCTTGCCTAGAAGAAACCTATTCACTCGTGATTTGAAGACACCTAGATTATATATTTTCGGAATGACCGATTCAGAAAGCGTGATAGCGCTTCCTGAATCAAGAATGAGATCATGCAAATCCGACGCACACTCACCGAAAAGTATGTAATTACTTGTATGTATGTATGTAAGGAAATATTATCTATGAATTAGTTTACACTGTGTCGAGTTGACGTACTTGTAGTGTAGACGTTGTCGTGTCGTGTGCGCAGGTCTAATCTTTACTCTGGAGTACATGAAGCAAACAAACCGTGGTCAAGTAGAGCATGCAACCGCGGAGGCCGCGGAGTGCTTCACGGACGGCGTGACGGACAGACGGACAGACAGGCGCAAGCGTCCACCGTGAAAGTTCGGATAGAGTTACCTGTACTACTGTATAGTCACCATGTCATTGTCAAATGTGAGATATTTTGAGTCCTGCTCCAATAACTACTCTAATATAGGCGTAATTCGATTTAAAGTGTGATGCTTTAAAATGTTGGTTGTACGACCAAGCAACAAGATAATTGAATATTAGTTGTTATGAGTATGATAATGCTACTGCGTTACTGCTACTAGTTGTTTGAGTAATAATTAGGTACATTTGTATTTCGCCTCTTTGCTTAAATAACGTGGTAATTACGTCAAATATTTTTTATTATTATTTGGTAATTAAAACCGCCGCATTCGAATTTATTTTCCCAAAAATGTGTTTTTTTACGCGTATTATACCGAGACTCCAGTGCAAAAGACAACATCAGCACTGATGGGTCAGTTTGCCACACAGGTTTGCGATATCACGTTGTCTCTTTCTGTGGAGAGCTTTGTTTCAAGATGTCACACTATTGAAGCAAAGTAGACGATTCGTATTAGATAGACGCATTCTTTGGTATAATGGTACAAGTATTTATGACCGTCCTCCTTAACTGGATACTTCTGTACATTAATACCTACGTTAGAAAAAATAAGAAGTTTAAGAAAGACGAGATGCATTCTGAAAATGTCAGTTGAGTAGTAACTTAACCATGTACATGATGATTTGCACCCTATATACATATACATACTAAAAATGGTGATGATGATGATGACAATAAAACGTAGCCTTTTTACTTCTTCAGGTTCTCGGCTACCTATATCGCTTGATCCGCGCTCTCGCTTGCACGCTCGGCTCAGGCTGAACGTGACAATAAGTCATGGTTTTTCGTGCGTGCAACCGGCGCCCATTGATTTATAAGACGTTCACGTTTGACTTGATAACGTCTTATATATCGATGAACAAGCCGACATCGACAGAGCGAGAAAGTTACCATCGCTTATAAAATATTAGTTATCCTAGAATTAAACATTATTGGGATTTAGGATTTCTAATTTGAATTTTGAATGCACTAAGTATCCTCACAAAAAGACAAACATTATTTTGTTTCAAATCTTAGATGTTCATAAAACTATGGTAACCCTGTTTCCAAGTATAGGTAGCTGGTAGTATGTATGTAGAGTAGGTGTGACGGGAAGAGACGCGTGATATGGGAGAGGCGTCCGTGGATGAATTATTTATTTAACATCAGGTTTGTTCAGCAATGATAGGTGAGGCGTGTTGACAGCCGCGGAGCATACGTCATTGTCAAACGTCAAAATCGTTCCATGTTTAAACCGAGCTATTTAAAAATATGGGTAAGTACTCGTACTTATGATTTTTCACGTGTGTGTAATAAGTAGTATATTTCTATATTGCCCATTGTTGCCCGATTTAATGAATGCAATATCAATGCAAAGCAAGAGCAAAATGTAACCCAGTACTGCATAAAGCTGATATTGCCCCTAGTGCAGAAAATATTCATATTCTTATGAGTACTGGACCTTTTCGGGCTCCTGTGACAAATACATGACTGGTTTGGTAAGACAAAGAATATAGAAGATGATATAATTTATAAGCCTTAGGACACAATAAAATTAATACCAAACGTCTTAAAAAAGCGTCTTTATCAGCGGTAATGATAAGTAGCTATAATCTGACCCCACAAAAAGCCACAAAACTTTTTTAATACCACTTAATAAAGCTTAAGAGGTCCTCTATCACCGCATCTTAACAACAAAAGCCCTATCTCGAAGCGGATCTCCTGTCTGCAACTGCCTTATACAACCATAACTTAAACTTGTTAAAACAAAATCGACCTTATCCACTTTACGTAACAGATAATTTAAATGCAGCTGTAATTTTGTAGGAGGAGTAAGGGCTGAGCTAAAAAAATGAGAATAACATTTAAAATACCTAGATTATGTATGTTTTAATAATAATTATACGCTACTATTTCTGTCCCACTCTCGTACAACATAAATATGCAAGATATTCGATGCACTCTTTTTTTTCGAAACCGCGATATCAGGTATTTCCATTGTGTCGTCGATTAAATGAAAGTATTTTAAGGTTCCGTGTTTCGAGAGAATCCAAACTAGTGGATGTTAGTATCTAATTTATTAATAATTTACCTATGTTTATATAAGAATATTTTTAATTATAATTGCTTTAAGTATATATTTTTTAATTTTATTTTTTTATCTATTTTATTGACGAAGCCCTTATACAGCTGATTTTATTCTTTGTGACCCTAGCCCTTATACAGCTTTATTTTATACTCTATGTGTCCATTTAACCAAACCTTAATAAAATGAAATTGTAACTTAACAATTTATTTTTAACTGATGTTGTAAATGAAATTTTTATCAACAAATTGTAAACTGACAGCGCATAAATATTGTCTGTATTATAATAATAGATAAGTTTTATGTGAATAAAGAATTTAAATATCAATATCAAAATAGACCCTAAGTTCCCTTAGGGCCGGTACGTGTAGCGAATGCAGCCCTGCGAGCTTTCTAAATGCGTCACACATCAGGCGAAATAAATAAAATCTGGTAAAAAGATAATGCTATCCTCATCGGTCATGCGAGAAAACGATGGGTCAGACCCTACAGCTTCTTGGGTAAAGGACGCGGTTGAACAACGCATACTGTTTAAGCACTACTATGATGGGTCAGACCCTACAGCTTCTTGGGTAAAGGACGCGGTTGACCAACGCATACTGTTTAAGCACTACTATGATGGATCATACCCTACAGCTTCTTGGGTAAAGGACGCGGTTGACCAACGCATACTGTTTAAGCACTACTATGATAATCATGATAAAAAAAACATAAACCCTGCCCGTCTTTAGGAAACTCAAGTACTGATATCGGTTAAAGGATCGTGAGGCTACGAATAAACAGACAGACAGAGTAACTTTCTCTTACCACTAGAATATTTTATTACTTGCTGCATCCCGCGATTTCACTCGCGAAGTGATGAAAAGCGGTGATGATGATGATGATAAAATACAACCTATGCCCTTTTCCAGGTGTTATAGAATCTCTGTATCAAATTTCATGACGATGGCTTCAGCTTTTTGGCTGTGAAAAGATTACAAACAGACAGACGAGACGGACAGAGTTGGTTTGTGTAATATTAGTTAAGAGTTCGGATGAAACTAACGTTATTTGCACACATGTCCTTTATATAAATATTTAAGAAAAAATATCTAATAAAAATACTTTAAACTTCACTTGAATATGCTTATCGTTTGTTTTTAGTACGGAACCCTACTACAAGCGCGTATCGCCCGGACACGGTTCTTGACCCATTATTTTGTCCAAACTCGCTCCCGTGCTTGCTCATAAAGGAACCGCAACATGCAGATCAGTTTAAAAACTGGAAAATATTGCGTCAAACTGACTCATGCAATGTTTGCAGAGTGAGGGCTCATATCTCAATAATGGGTAAGAGGTTTCATCTTCGACCATCATGTGAGTGATCATTCTGTGTGGAAATGATTACGAGTATTTTGCCCGTTTGACTATAGGACAGCTAGAATCTCCAAAAAAATTACGTTACGAAAATACGAAATCATAACCTCCTCATTTTGAAGCCGGTTAAGTGTTAATTTTTGGAGGATGTTGCATATGTCCGGAACGCTTAGATTCCAGCTAAAATGTGAAACTTCATATTTTAGATTAAGTTTTTCCTTATTGATATACGGCCTTACCGAAAAACGTTACTTAACTTTAATCAATGCTTAACATATTTTGTCAACTTCTGGCTGACACGTAATCACACTTGCTGAAAGAAGACAGAGGACTTAAGACGTTGGTTAAAGGTAAGTACCGTTTTTCGGTAAGGCCCATTATCTGAGTGTCTTTATTTCGCAAATGAATCTGTTTCTTCGATCTGTACTCTAAAACTAGATTAAATTCAGGGTCCATCCGCGTGAGAGCTACGACGCCACAGAGTCAGAAAGACACACATGTACACTGGTATACAGATACACACGTCAAACTTATAACATCCCTCTTTTTGGGTCAGCGGTTAAAACATGAAAATATAATGAGTATTAAACCCTAAAATCAATTTTATTAGTTAAACAACGTACTAGTCAGTATAAGGCTACCTACAATCGACGTTTATCTGTAAAGGCCTGTAATGTAAGGTCTTATTAATGGCATGCGCACGCTATCGGACGATCGCTGCGAGCGGGGCTACACTCGACGTCTTTGACGGAGGGGTTTAATACACATGGCCGGGAGACATTCACACAATAGTTGAGGAAACTCGGTAAAGTAAAACTCTGTTTTCTAGTCTAGATAGAATTTGTTGCATAGCTATTTATTACGATACCTTCTAGATCTAAAGCATGACAGGTTTACTTTATTCATCCCCAGCCATGAATTATATGGCTTAATCGGTACTTATCAGACTGATGTGCCAAGCGTCATGTCATGGTAAAGGCTCCCAAGTACAAATTGAGATATGCAGGTTCAAGTCCCGTCGGGTGTGGAATTTTTGAATGTAAGGTTTGAACACTACCCGAAAGTTCTCTTTCCAGTTTTTTTTTTTTTAATTATGTAGACACGTTTAAAAAATTATGAGTGAAGGTGAACATATTTGGGCTCTTATTTTAGTTTTTAAATTAGTTTGTATGTCTGTATAAATATTATCGGATTCATTTTGGAAAAAGCTTCACGACCTTGTAGAACAGGCAGTAAACAAGCGGATGGTGCACCTGATTGTGAATTTAAACTATTGTAATGCTGAGGTTGAACGCCAATGTTATCTAACCCACGTGGTATTGGTATATTAGTCTACGGGTCATGAGTTACATTTTACAGAAACAATTTTGAATGAATATATGTATATTCCTTAGATACTTGCACTTTATTTACTGCAAAGCAAGAGAAAGTTCAATCAAGTGTCATGATTTGAATATTTGTTGTATGTGGTGTGCGGTGTTTTCAGTGTTGCGGAGTGGCAGCACTGCTATTTTCTTAATTTATATACTCTGGAGAACGGTGATCGAACAGAATGAACGCTACCCCGGATGATGGCGTGATGTTGTAATTCCGGGGAGGGGATATATCGCGGGCGGACGAGCGCGAGCGGCCCTTCGAAAAAGGTAGTCGCGGCGTAACTCGGGAGTAAAAAGGCGGTCTTAGCGTCAGACCGCTCAGTGCAGTGAAATAAGTGCAGTGTTATAAGTAATAATAAAGCGTCATAAAGTTCAGACAAGGAGTTTTCTTCATATATCAGAAGTGGCAATCAACCTGCGAGCCGAGCCCGGTAAAATCGTGAGTCACTTGCGAGATTATATTTTACCCTCCGATTATTGAATATTGATGTTAAAAATTTGTCACGCATATCGAATTGGAAAAATGGTTCTTAAAAGTGTTGAAACAGGGTGCTAAAATAATTATAACGGGATATTCTTAATACGGGTAGACAGAATCTGTTAAGATACTGCAATGAGATGTGATCTGGGTTACTCCCAGATTATTTTATTGTAGCACAGCGATTAAAGATTATACTCCGACGATTTTATTATAGACCTAATGAAATTTTGATAGTGTGGTTGGGGCTACTCCCCGATAATTTTATCGTAATTTAAACGAAATGAAGTCTGTTGTAAGTACATAAGTCATTAGTAAATTATTTCGTTAACATCCCGAGAGACAAGTATACGAAAATATGTTTTTCTTGTTTGAGAACCATTTTTACTTTTTGTATTTGATTATGCTGCAGCCATTCAGAGGAACCATAGCGTGGTAATATTTTTTGGTGTGATGGTGAGAGTAGTGTTTTTAATAATACAATGGCTATGGCATATCGGTCTGTGGCCGTGTCAGCGATCAGCAGTGTGTTATTTTTCTAGAAGACTAGTAAAGTGCTGCGAGTAAAATATTTTAATTCGGTAACTGGGCTACATCAATACAGCCTCTAAATGTAGTTTTTCTAGAATATTGCTAACAGTAATGCAAATAAAATATTATGGTAAACTTAACAGCTTATTATCTAGCTGTTAAGGTTGGGCTCCACTAAAATTGTGTTCAGATTCAGAACACTTGTTGATAAAAATTTGGTGCAGACCTTTTGCAGTGCGCGAACTTGATCACAATAGTAGATTGCCTGTGTCCACCACCTCAGTTGTGCGTAACTTTAGTATGCGTGCTGTACGGTACATTTGTACACGAACATTTATACCTCGGAAATGTGCTTTACTTTCAGTTTAGTGTGTAAACATGTGTGCGAGTGCGTCGTCGCGGGTACAACGCGAGACCGAGGAGTGCGCGACAAAAGTTCACGGTTTGTCGAATAGAGTGCGCGCACAGTTTGCTGGTGCTGCCCGTAAGAGTTCACCAAGAAATACATTTATGCTGCACTCTGTGCGGTACAGAGCCGCACACTGGTGGAATCCTGTATTTACGGTTACGGCCATTTAGGGCGAGTTGTACTGTGTTCGTTTTTCTGTAAGGTTAATAAAGTACCGCAAGTAAAATATTCTAGTACGACAACTAGTCTACTACAACTAGTAGCACTGTCTTTAGTCGTGTAAGTATGCTATACCATGAAGCGAAATTTTGGTATTGTATCTCCACCTGCAACACTATAACTACTTTGTGACGTAACTATTGTAAGATCTTGAACCACATAAGTGTGTCAAACGAAATTTTATATGAGTAGAGCTACAATATTGATGGATTTACCAGAGTATCACTGCGTAAATATTTAATACAGAAGTCTGTTTATGAAGTTGAATTATACAGAGATAACATAGTTCGATTGACTTAAAATCTTAATTGAATTTCAAAGGCATGTATAACCTCAGAAATAGTACCATTGTGTACCGGTAACTTGTCGCGAATATTTATCCGTTGACGCTTTGTAATCATGGAGGCGGAATTTAAAGCCGCGCTAAGATATCAGAGTATCGACAGTGCTGAAAATTAAAGTGCATTTCTTAGTGTTAACAACTACACTTAGTGTTACTGCGAGTTTGAAATTCAAGGATTTTTAGTGTTTATGAGTTTGTTAGCTGCAGTCATGTAGGTGAACTGCAGGGAAAATGTTCCAAAGAGTGCCATGTATGTGTGCCGTAAAGTTGAAGTTCGTAGATTTGATGATGTTATCGCTGCAACCATGTAGATGAGCTGCAGGGTAATATTCTAAAGAAGTATGGCCATGTAGGTGTGCCGTAAGGAAAGTTCGAAGATTTTATGATGATTTCACCGCAGCCATATAGGCGCGTTGTAAGGTTGAAGTTTGAAGATTTGACGATGTTTGAAGTTTGAAGATTTGACGATATTTGAAGTTTGAAGTTTTGATGATGTTTGAAGTTTGAAGATTTGACGATGTCGAAGTTTGAAGATTTGATGATGTTCTCGTTGCAACCATGTAAGTGAGCTGTAAGATTTAAGTTCAATTATTCAATGATGTTTTAGCTGTAACCATGAAGGTTTGGTTTCAGGATGATAATTTTAACCGGTCACGGAACACTTAGCTTCCAGCCATGAACGTTTTAAACTGCAGCAGGTCAAGCCTATTCAAAGGAAAGTAGAAGCTCCAAACTGTATTTAATCCAAAATAACTTGATTAACTAAATTTTGTATAATATGTATATGGTGTGCAAGAGTATACACAGATCTTGTATTTTAGTGGATTTGATTAATCCAGTCGATTAATGATCATTTTAATGTGATTATGTTAAGCGTTGGATAGCAGAATCATTGATCGGACTTTCCCAGAACCTGAGCACCTGACTTTTAATGATGATATAACGTTATAATTCCAGTTTTGATGTAGTTTCGAGTTTCATAGAGAAAATTTAAATCATATATGAGAGATCAACCGATCGGACACGCAGCAAGTAACCTTGACGTGCATAGAAACTCAAAGAGTCGAGGGAGGAGTCTTGACAAATGCCACTATGCTTGAAATTTCCGAAACGTACTAATTAGAATCGACTTAGAAGTGACTTACACTTACTTTTGATAAAACGCGTATAGTGCGTTAGAGCGAATAAATTTATGAGTAATCTGTTTGCAATTATAAGATTCTCAATTATTATGGTTATTATTATTAGATTATAGAGAGAATGGAAATTACTCCATCAATAAGATTCATGAATTGATAAATGAGTAAGCCTAAGACATTTACCAAAAAATACTATTCGGTTAAGGATTATTATAAAAATATATATAGTTATCAGCGATCTGTATGTGCCAACGTAATTAGATGTCATGTTTTGAACACCCACGTTATTTTTGCAACTGCAGAGCAGTGTCTACACTTTGTTGAATTGTCCGCTGGACAGTGACGTAAGCAGTGATGAGCGTTGACAATTATCGTAAAATATATATAAACAAATCTGTATGTTAAATGAACCACTCGATAATATTACAAAACTATTAGTCGAGAGTAAACGTACGTAGTAAACGTTTCTTTGAGAGAAACCTATTTTATGCCTTGAATGAGTTGATGAAAATAGATCTTGCTGAATTCTCGTTCTAATGGAACAGCGGATCATATTTTCTACTTTCTTCCATAAGTGGATTGGCATATTTTTTATTATTCTATTTTGGCCTTTTGAACATTATTATGAATATTGACATAAGTTTGACGACATCCTTTTATTATTTATTATGTTATTGGATATAAAAATGACATAAATAAATAGAATATATTATATCTAAATTAATAAAAACTACGTTAAATTGTATTTTATAACAGAAAAAGCTTGGAGTACAAACGTAACAAAAAATACTAATTTGAAAAGGGCTTTTCTAATATAACACTTTTGTTACAAGCCCAAGAAATAATTTGACTTTGAATTTAAGCGATGACCAAAGTTTCTTATCACAAACTAAAGATAATTCAAAGAGATAAAGATAAAGATAAGATAAAGATAATTTATTTGCATACAACACGAGAATTTTATACAACAAGTGCATAAAAGATGTTACACTAAATTTAGTCGCTTAAAATCATGTTGTGCCGATTAGGCGTACAAATGTCAGGTAGACAGCATCATGCACATGCGAAAATTAAAAAAAATAATAATTATTATTATTTGTTATTAGATTAATACACAAACCAAAAATATATAAAATAAGACAAAGCAGAAGCAATAAAAGATACACATAATGACGGCAATTCGGATGTCAATCACTAAAACTAAACTAAACCAATTTAAAATTTAAATTTAGGTGCATCTAGTCACAAAACCTATTCAGGGAAATCGTAAAACTAAATTTAAATGTGTTTTACACGGCTCCTAAATTGAATTCACAGACTAGTAAGAGAACGAATGATTGAATTGCAGCACACGATCTACTGTCAAAATATACGATTACCGGTTTTTTTTATCTATGATCCGGAGGTTGATACGGGTAAGGTGTTGCCAGAGCTATGAATTAAAAGCTTTTTAAGTAATTTCTTATTCAGGTTTTACATTTCTTTAGCTCTAAAATGCTTGAGACCAACGGAGCTCAGACAGATTTTTTTGGTTCCTTATATTCTTATAAGGAAAGTAAAGGGACTACAGCCCATACAGCCATAGCCTGTTGTAAGTAGTTTTCTTCATTTTTATTCTTTTTAACCGACTCCAAAGAAGCTATCAATACGACCTGTCAGAATTGCACAGTTTATGTATAATATGTTACTTAAATTTCATAAGTGTATATCCGTTTGTATGTTTGTAAATTTAATCTATTTTAATCCTAATCACGGTTTAGTAAAATTACAGTGTTTTCCATGGGAATGTTTGTAAAGTCTTACTAATAAATATTGGTTAAAAACATGTTTGACTTACATGATTAATAACCAACATAAAATAGCATTCGAAATAAGATTAAATTAAATAAATAAAACAGAGCTACCATTGAGCTGTATGTACTTACGTACGAGAACAGATTCCACTTATAGCTACTATGTTACATTCAATTGCGGCGAGAGCACCACACCTCAATCAGTTGCTTTCTCGTAAGATGATAGCTTTCGACGTTTTGCTGACGAGAAAACACACCATAGGTGCAAATCTGCGTCGCAAGTACCAATCGTATCGTATAGTATATTATAAAGTTTAGTTAATTTATCACATGTTTAATTCTGACTTACCTTTGAGATGTACCTTATTCAAGGTTAATAAATATTCTTATTCTAGACGCTGTAATAGTCGCCGTGGTAGTTAAAAAAATAGTTTCTTGGTGTTTTTTAAAGTTTAGTTTTTACATTTTTCAATATCATTAGGAAAGATATCAGACAAATAAAAAAAAACGATCGAAAAATCGTTAAACGTGTGGATATTTTCGGCAAATCATCTGGCAACACTATCAGCTGTTGCCGCATCCAGAAAAAATAATTTTACAATTACTTAACCGAAACTATCCAGGATCCAGGTTATGGCTTTGGATCGAGGAAGAAAGTTCCTGGAGAATTCGTGCCAGTGTTTAAGGCTTTTACGATGAAAAACAAATGGCGAAGTTTGGAAACCATGTTGTAGGGATTTTTCCGACCAGCAACTATAACTTTAGATGTATGTTTGTTGTGTATCACAATGTAATACAATCATGCATTCGCTGCTGGGTTTTAGGCCTGCCACACTACAAGAAAATGCCCGTCTAAGAAAGTAATTTATCCCAACTGTGAGAGAACCTCTTTTAAATGTGTTAATTGGGGAGGTAATCATTTTATGTCGGCGCTGCACTCTTGTCCAGCAAAGAGAATGAAGTGAGAAATCTGAAAGCTGAATTTAACTGTAACCTTATACCAACCAGAGCTCAAACACCACTAAATGAGCGACCGACTGCAGAAACCGGTTCCACAGACACAGTCAGAGAATCTATGACACAAAAGCTTTCATATGCGCAAATTACCAAGCAGGCGGTTCTTCATTAAGAATCTTCAAATGAACCCTTCGAATGGTTCAAGAACCTGTATTAGATTAAAGGAAAACTTTTCCAAAAAGGAGTAACTACCAATTCAAGTTAAGGCCAGTTTGTTAGAGATGCAAGCATACATTTGGTCACTTGATACATTCGCTTACCTATTACTGTTATAAATGCTTTTTATGAAGTGTTAGAATTATTAAATTGAGTGTAATTTTGTAGCTGGCCAATGGTGGCAAAGTATATATCTAAGTATAAGTCATGTCCTATAAAACCATCCATAATAAATAAAGATTTAAAAAATATTTCAATTGTTTTAAATCACTAACCATAATGTCCTCATAAAAAAAAACATAACATTTTATACTGTTATTTATTTTTACAAAGTTTTGTAACATACATGACATAATGCAATTAGAGAAAGTTCACATTTCAAAAACATATTAATAAACTGTATCGCATCCTAAAATTATGTATGCCTAGCTAGATAAGGTAAAGTAGATTAATACATTGTGGGAAATAAAGTTAATTAAAAGTGCAATTTTAAAACCATTCGTTTTGATTCTAATACTAAGATGTAAATCAAGTTATAAGTCATAGTTGACCAAATATGATAATAAATCTTGTGAGATATTTATTAAAGGATAGCTACAAATTATGTTTATAAATTAAACATAATTCGTAGAATCTTTCTTTCTTCTTCTTTCTGTAAAATCTTTTATTAGTACACGTTTATAATAATGCCTGCCATGTATAATATTAAACAAGTTGCATAACAAATATATAAAAAATCAGAAAGTTGTCTAACTTAGCCGAGAACGTATATCCACTTATTTTCAATTTTATCTCAATAATGTGGAGATATTTCAAAATAATTTCCATGCAGTTTTGTCACGGCAATAGGGGTGGTGGATATAGCATTGATGAAATTTTAAATTGTAGAAAAAAAATCTTCCACTTTTAACGATAAACCACTAAAATTTATTTTTTTCTCAAAAATGTGAAGGTATTTCGAAATTCTTTAAATGTAGTTTTATTACTTATATAGGTACAATTCATATGGCATACATAAAATTCTGAATTACGAAAAATAATTTTCTTCAAGAAAGGACGATGAAAATCAAATTTTTATTTTTTCTTTAAAAAATGTGTAGTTACTTCAAACTAATTATAAAACCATTGAAATACAACCATAAATGCAGTTCGAATAGTATTACTCAATCAAGTTTCTGATTTGTGAAAAAAAAAACTTCAGTCTCTCCGGAGTCTCCGGTTAAAAATTACAAATTTTATAAAACTTTAATTTACACTCCACAAGGTTAAAATATGTCTAATTTACTATAATTCAGGTGAGTTCAGTCAGTGTATTGTAAAAGTAATTTATTTTGAGATAATATGATCTAAAATTATTATTAATAAGAAGTTCTGTTGAATTATTCTTGCTTCTGTAAGGAAGTCTGATTCATCATTAGTCATCTTCATTCCGGATAACAATGACTGGTCATATCTGTATATTCTACATGTTTGTCCGCTTCATCTTCAAAAGAATCATAGAAGGAAACACAGAACATATAAATTGTACATTATGCAGCAAGATTTCACTGCCTTTTGTTGATCATAACACAGGCAAGGTGGTGCAGATATCTAAATTTGTTTTTAAGCGACCAATTGTACATCTTTACATCATTTCATATTCGGTAGGTGCAGACTCTTTCTCAGATTGTGTTTTGGAGGTTCTAATAGTAATTTTGAGACCCAATTCTTACTGTCAGATGCCTCAGGCTCAAATAAATGCCTCAGGCTTGTTTTGCCGAACAGCAGCTTGATAGCTTCATTTGTGCAAAAAACTGGAGCGCATATTCAAATGTTTCATAGTTATCTGTTAATGATTAACATGTCAATGAAATAAACAGCACCAGATCTTGAAAGGCAAAAAGTCTCCAGAATTTTTCCGATGGGGTTGGGGTTTTAAGCATCCCTTATTGCTTGTAATTAAGTTTGTGGCTTGTAATCGTAGTGTTTCTTTGCCTGAAATGGACAAAAGGTTTTAAATATTTGTCATCAGAAAGAAATAAAGAAAAATCACAACAATTGTATCAGTACCTAACCTTTATTTACTTTCTGATTAATCAGACGGCTATCGCTATTTATATTCGTCCATATCAATAATTTCAATGGCCCGCTAGTTCCTGGGGTTATAAAAACACTTGCAAAACAATTATTTTCACTATAAAAAAGACAAAATAAAGAGCAAAGTCGATTTACTCAGACTCACTAATTTTAAACGACAAGTTTTAGGTGCTTTCTAAATTTGACAGTAATTTGGTGCGAATCACTTAAAATTTGACGTGTCAGAATAGGTTTTCACTAAATTGAGTAATTTAAACCATCTTTAGTTCGTTCGCATCTAATTTTACGTAGGTCGTGGTTAGGCTGAATAGCTAAGCGGTGTTTGACAGAACTAAACCAATTTTACGCGAATTATAGTTTAGTGATTGACATCCGAATTGCCGTCAATGTCAAATAAAATTAAAATTAGTCATCAGAGAGAACTGATTGATCAGTTTCATATTTCAAACAAAGTAGCCTCAAAAATAGATTGCACCGGTGGCGGTTTTATTGTAAAAGTACAGTTTATGAGTTCAAAAATTAGTCAAATATAAAAACTGAATATTCATAATTAATTTATTTCTTGCAAAATAGGTATACAAATATGTGGTCTTATGATAGTAATAACATTTGGTCCTCTATTTTTGCTGTCAAAGCGTGCAAGTATTTCTAGGTTCTAGATCAATATCGTTAAATATCGTTCGTGCATATGAACATTTTGATAAATCTAGTATAATTTTGGTAAGCGTATAACAGAATTGGATCCAGCATACGAAAATTAATCGATAAATAAAAAAATATCTTCATTAAAAATAAGCAATATTTGATAGGACTGGTAACGTTTCCGAAATATGATTTTTAGTTGAAATAAAACGGCAACTATCAAAATCACCACTGGCTTGTACTCAGTGCAAGAGCAGTTATGATATGACTAGTCGACATTATATAGACCTTTAAAAAAAAAACAACAGAAATTAATAAGACAAATATTGAGACTAATTTTATTTATGGAAGTGATTACCTGCTTCTTCTCTTTTGATGCTTTAGTATTAGTTCAGGTGTGCACTAAAAGGAATTAAGTATGCTTCTGTGTATAAACATTCTCTGTCTTTACCTACAGCTAAGTTTATTAAAACCTAGTCAAGTAATTTCTGCTCTACTGTTACATCAGTACTATAAATATTGGATGGGAAAATAAATATGTCCACATTCTCGGTTTGAGTACTGTTAGTATGTAATGTGTACAGTATTTTTTCTAGCTAACGTGTCATCAAAATAGTGATGACGTATTTGACAAACAACCAACAACTCTATCCTCAAAGAGATTCATATACGAAATAGATTATCGTCGACTGGGCAATTGCAAATACTGAAGTTCTTTGCGCAGATCTCAAGAAAAGAGCACTCGACGGAGAGCCTATCGCAGCATATGCATGGCCGTGTAGAAGGCAAGCGAAGTCCTGGACGATCACCAACACGTTGGACCGACCTCATTAGAAAAGCTACGCAGTCCACCGAAGTAGAGTGTACTCGCAATGCAACCGACCGGCAGAAATGGAGAAGCATCGCGAGAAGAGCAGCTGGCCTGGAGAGTGACGGTGACGGCGAGGAGCCACCGCCATTGCAACCACGACCACTCTGACTAGAGTGTACGATTAAGAAGAAGAATTTGGCAAACAACAGATTAAAATCCGACAGATGTCAACTCAGGGCATCTGTGATGTGAAGTGATTCAACTTGATAGTACATCAATTTAATGGTAAACAGCAACAGGTATACGCCAGTCAAATAACGGTTGGTGAAGGACTGACAATGGATCAGCTACCTGTAGTTTATCGTGACTAATTTGTCCCTATGATAATGAAATTTAGTGATTAGAAAATAATAATACTTCTGACATTCTAAACTGACAAAATTTTGCTCATGTGCTTTGCCGATCATCCACAAGCTTGACAGAAATTAATGCGGTTGTAGCGACTTGCTAAAAAAAAAAGGGGTTTGGAAAATTATTTCCGTTCTCTTATTCTCTGTATTACTCGGATTTGGGGAGTATACGTTACACAATTTTAAAATGCTATTTGGTAATGGCAGGACAATGACAGAAATACAGTTTAAAATGTTGATTCCTATGAGAGCACTTACAAAATTAACGTACTCGTGTCACCATATTATTACTGGAGCTGGTTTGAGTTGGATCTAAATATTTGAATTTATGTGTAATTATTTTTGGACGAAATTTGCTTTCATTTTATTCAAGCTTTGTCGTTGGTCATTTTAATGTTTGGACGAATAACAAAAAGGAGTATTTATAGAGTTTTTCATAAAAAAAAAGTCTACAAGTCCAAGTCTACAAGGTTTGAATGCTACTTCAGTGGCCACTTCAACATTGGGACATTTATATAATGATGCTTCCGTTCGCAATCACTAAGCCAGAGGAGGAAGTAATTGAGTAACCGACAGTAAATTAATAATGCGAATTGAATAAGTTTTTATGTACTTTTTTTAATTATATACCAAACCTCTGGAAATACCAGAATATATACTCGATCCGTACAACATATTTGTACAACAATGATTTATCTGCATAGTGTACACACGAATAGGAAGCCTCCGGTTCCCAGACCAGCTAGAATAAACATAAAATAATTGTCATATTTAAAAACGAATCCGAGTGTCATGATTATTTGTATCTACAATAATAACTAGTTACGACAACGTATACTACAAAGTTTAGTGTGCCATAAGTAGTTTTATAAAATTAGCATAATAATTACTGTTTAACTATTTTATTTTGCAGCAAATCTTTAAGGAGTCCAAAGGGTTCGATATGATTAATCAGACTTGCTTTTAGAGAGTTGTTGTGCATCGGGACGTTGCACAAAAGCGGATGGCCGAGTGTCATGATTTGAATATTTGTTGTATGTGGTGTGCGGTGTTTTCAGTGTTGCGGAGTGGCAGCACTGCTATTTTCTTAATTTATATACTCTGGAGAACGGTGATCGAACAGAATGAACGCTACCCCGGATGATGGCGTGATGTTGTAATTCCGGGGAGGGGATATATCGCGGGCGGACGAGCGCGAGCGGCCCTTCGAAAAAGGTAGTCGCGGCGTAACTCGGGAGTAAAAAGGCGGTCTTAGCGTCAGACCGCTCAGTGCAGTGAAATAAGTGCAGTGTTATAAGTAATAATAAAGCGTCATAAAGTTCAGACAAGGAGTTTTCTTCATACAAGTAATATTTAAATAAGTTGTAAAAGTTTGCGGTAGATAGTATTATTTATTTTACTGTGTTCGCGGTGAGCCTGTATTAAAATAAAGCCTATAAAATTCAATCTAAGGGAAAGTTGTAACCACGAACGCTCAATAAAATTACCATCAGTAGTTTCCCGACATTACAAGCGACAAATTTCTCCATTCAGCAGTCAGCATGCATCACGTCTGTCGCAGCGTGTCGCGATCGCGTGCGACAGATTGTCGCGCCGTCTGTAGTCCGCCTGCGCACATCCTGGCTGGCAAGTGGCAACTACCTGCGTTCTGCGATTGCACTCGGAGCTTATGAGTAGAATTTAGAATCATACAGTATTTCAGAAGCATAAAACAGAGGCCAATAATATAGTAAGAGAAATGCTTGTTTAACAAGATTATAGAAAAAAATGTCGTGTGGCTGTATACGGCCGTGTGTTTTACGCGAGTACGTGTACCTAAGAATGTTAATGTTCAAACGATCCGAAAATGGCGACGCTTCCCTGTCAGCCGCGCGCGACGCGTCGCCGTCCTCACTCAACGTAACTAATTGTTAGATCACTTAGCCGCAGCTAAACGAAACTGTATCAATCGATTTTGTTTATCATTAGTTTTATGAATTGTTCGAATGACGATAAAAACAAATGATTTTATTGAGGTGGAAAAAGCTCTGAAAATACCTAATAATTGATAGTTATAAGTACATATAATATACCAGAGTTTCATGTGTATGTATGTATCATCAACGATGTTAAATATAAGCCTTCTTCCACACCATGTAGTTTTACTACTTTTGGTTTAGCGAAAGTTTACAAAGTTATTACTAGATGGCGTTAGCTGTCTAATGAAAACTTTTCGAACATAGTGTGAGAGCTACGATTAGTATTGTAAGTCAATTTGTATTACTAACAAAACTTAATCTCAAAGCGTGACAAGCAATAAATACCTATGCGTTATACGCAAATAAATATACATTGTAGGCATTTATCATTCACAGAAAATATAACTTATCTATGGGACAGACGTACACAACTGTAGCATTTGAATATTGTTTATGATGTATGTCCAGTGAGCGTGGGATAAACCAGTTCTGCAAACATTGTCGTATTTAGTTTTACTTGCGTTTTCCTGCCATATTAAAACAAAGTAAAGAGCTATTCGGATAGGCCGTGATTAGATCAATGGGTAGTTAAAACGCTACCGTTTTACCGGAAAACGTGATTCAAATTTGATCAATGCTTAAAATAGTCTTCTACTCGCTGGTACCTACACTGATACGAAATAACCTAGGCGCAGTATTTTAGGAGAGTTTCAGACGTTGAGGTAACTTTTTCGGTGAGACTGTTGAAGTTAAAAGTTGATCTACAAACTAGAAGCAACCTGAAAACCTACAGGGTTAGGGGAAAAAATATCAATCATCATCATTGTCTTGCCCTTTTCCCACTAGGTGGGGTCGGAACAACACGTTTCCTTTCGCCACTTCACTCTATTAGATGTCATCTATACACTCACACACTTCACACGCTTATATTTCACACAGTCCATCCACACTTTCTTAGGTCTCCCTCTCCCATAAAACCATAGACTTCAATAAACCATTTGTGTCTAAGTGTTAGTTTCTCGCAAATCACAGAATAAAATGGAAAAAAATTAGTAATGGTCGCTGAGTATAACTATCTATCTACCCTTCCCCTTCGAGCCAGTAAGTAATTGTGAAACTGAGAATGGACGGCGTTCAATAAACCCTACATGTTTATTGAATCGCGGAGTTGTACAAGTGCAATATTGCAGCATTTAGATGTATAAAAGCTGTTTATTATTTATAAAGCTACCTGCAGTGTCTCGCGCTGCTAGTAATCAATGAACAGGCGTTGATTGGTTTACGATATAGGCTTCGGTAATTGAATTTTGTCCAACATTATGGCTACGGCAGTGCATTGGAAATAGTTCAGTTTATTAGGAGCTCAGTTTTGGCGTGCGCGTGCGGCAACAGTGCAGGAGTGACGCTTAACATCAATCAAGCCTCTTAGTCGTTGTCATATTTTATTTGTATAAAAAACACTATTTCTCAAAAATAAACATGACTTCCAAAAACGAGGAGGTTCTCAATTCGACTATCTTTTTATTTTTAACCAACTTCGAAATAGGAGGAGGTTATCAATTCGTAGCGTATATTATTGTTTTTTATGTATGTACACCAAAGAGATTCCTAAACATATCACTGATGTACACGAATTAACCCGTAATTCGAGAACTAATTTTTGTGTTTCCTGAATTGGTGTATAGAGAAAGCTCCCAAGTTGGTCCCATAATTATTTTATAAACATCGCTTTATTACTTTTTGAATAATCTCTAAAAATTAAAATATTTCCATTGTATTCCTGAGTGAAGTGCGTCAGATTATAGAATAGCAGAGTTCCACCTACACGTTTTTCTTTGCAAAAGTGTCAAATATTGAGGATTATCGTATAAACATCTGCACATTTTCTAATTATCGAAGACGAGCATTTGACATTCAATGACAAATCGCATTCTTGACAAAAAAAAAGAGCGAGTGAAGAAAGGTCTCTTTAAAAGTTTATAATCGTGAATGATTTAGTAAGCTGCGTTGAAGTCGGTATTTAATAGAAAAAATATTGTTATTTATTTATTTTTTATTTTTATTGTATGTTTATTCAGCGATTACTCCGCCAATTATAAATTACAAATAGTTTTAGATAATTATTTTGGATAAGGAGGTCCCATATAAATTTGATCAAAATCGGTTCAGTACTTTGAGTTTTATAACAAAATAACTGAAAAAATGTCGTCCAAATAAACGAATTGTATTTTATGAAGTCGTTTTTTTTAGTTTTTTAAACTATAAGTATTCAAAATTTATAGCAAAAAGTAAACTGTTCATATCGCCGGCATACGATAATCCACGGCGACGATAAATTAAGGGCAGAAACAAAACGACTGCAAGTCGT
Organism: Lycia hirtaria; assembly: GCA_947563715.1. Classification (NCBI taxonomy): domain Eukaryota; kingdom Metazoa; phylum Arthropoda; class Insecta; order Lepidoptera; family Geometridae; genus Lycia; species Lycia hirtaria. The sequence continues at coordinate 656,584 of OX387384.1, read as the reverse complement.
AAACATGAGCGTCGAGCGGTCGCGGCGGCGACTCGACGCTGCACTAAACATGAGCGGTCGCGGCGGCGCGCGGCGACTCGACGCTGCACTAAACATGAGCGGTCGCGGCGGCGACTCGACGCTGCACTAGACATGAGCGGTCGCGGCGGCGACTCGACGCTGCACTAAACATGAGCGGTCGCGGTGGCGACTCGACGCTGCACGAAACCCGCGGGAAAATCATAACTTTATGTTATGTTTACAAGATTAGCGAAGAATTAAAAGATGAAGGTCGTGACGTAACATTTTAATGTTTATGCGATTATTGCTCATGCATTGAGTGGGATGTAGCCGAGGACTGCACTCGGGACGGACATAGGCTGGTTCTCATCGTCGTCATGATATGTTTATCAAGCGCGTGAAACCACAGGCCACAATCTATTGGTATACAATTTTAAAACTTGACTTTAAAATTAAAAGTGGTTTACCTACTTTCCATGAATTTTCCTGTGTTTTACTTATACCATATTCTAACATGTTTTGTTCTCAAACATAATATACGTTTCAATTATAACCGAGATGCTTGAAAAGTAACTGAAAAAAAGTTATAATTTTAATAAACAAATTGTAAACATAACTGATCCAACCATAATATGAAAAATAATTGTCGAATTCGAATAATATTTTGAGATAAAGCAACGCGTAGTGTACCTACTGGCCAATGATTTTCGAAATAATTTATTTCAACGCCCCTGTTACCATCTAAAAGAGCAAACAAGGACCAGTTTTTTTCTTGTGAGAATGAAACAGTATCGTCAAAGCGTCCGCCCCATCGCACCTGTTACCCGGCCGATTGAGCACGCATCGCAAAACGACCATCCGATTACGTGCAAATGTCGCCGGTCGCATTATGGCTTTATTTTTAGCAAAAAGTTTAGGCCACAGATTGTTTATCAAACACGTACCTTTTCAAGATCTTGGATATGACGTTTTAAAAGTATTTATTGATAAATACTTAAAAGAGTAACTAGGAAAATTAAAAATTTAGATATTTTTTTCAAACCTAATTTTCAGGCAAACCTTTTCATAGTCGGAACTGTAAGTCGGTATTTCCAACTCTACAGCTTTGAGTCACTCCTGCTTACATATGTAAGTGGGTACATAACACACACACACAGAGAGACGCTCTTCATTAATTGTTTGTTGTATTTGATATAAAAGCGAAAATGTGTTTGGCTTTGTGTATTATTCCCTGTACACGATCAAACTGATGACCCCGTCGTTATGATATTTGCCACAGAGTTAGCTGAACACCTAGAAACGGAAATAGGCTACATTTTATCATTACCATAGTTTTCCACAACTACAAATCCAAGTATTTTAAGGAGTGGAATGCCAATAAACAAACGTCCACATACACCCAAAAAAAAAATGCGATCAAGTTTAATTTGTAGCGTGAAATTGAGCGAGGTGACGAGCTTGTATAGCGTTTTATCCGAAATGTTTGCAAATTAATCGCTTTATCTGTCGTCGAAAATTAGAGAAATTCGCATATTTAATTGACAAATTTGAATATTAAGTGGTTTTCTATTGATAAAATATGTTCTTGTGTCAATATAACATTAATATAAATATCACTTTAAAGTAAAAAAATTGGCTACAGGAAAAAGGAAATTAAATTAATCCTGGAGACTTGCCACGGTGAAAAGTATCTTTTAATCAAAATGCCGAAGGTTGGCATTTGAACAGCAGTCATTCTGTCTTATATTAATACCATCACCCATCACAGTAGAATTTAATTAGGTAACAATATTATATGAAAAAGTTGTAGGATAAATGCTCACATAGATATACGTTGAATGCCGACCGTAAGATAGGTTGTAGGACACAATATAAGTAGAAAGAAACATACATACCCACATACATACATATAAGCATACATAAATAGTCCAACACGGCGCCCGAAGCTACAGCAGTACTGTCAGCTGGTATAGTATTGAACGTTTACCGGAGGTGTTAAATTGGTAAGATTTGCCAATTTATTCCTGTGTGTAGGCTTCTGCGCCAGCGCCTTCAACCACGCATCGACGGGATGTATATACACTCTAAAACTACATTTGAAAGAAGCTTCCTTCTATCCCACATATTTTAAGTGCCACCTATGAGAATACATTTCGTGCTTGACCCACAATCTCGATCTTTCCGCTTGTCGCATCTCATCTCCCCGTGATCATTGGATGCGCTCCCAGGTTACACACACATAAGCCTAATTGAGAGATCACTTCACCGATCTATGTGATAAGTGAAGAATGCACCAGTCGATTACTGTATTGGACTTTAAGTAGACATTTACTATGATGAGTTGTGGATATTTTTAAGTAATTATCTAGGTAATTAATGGGAATGATTAAAGTTGAATTGCTGTTGATAAATCGAGCCATAAGTCACTTGAGTTTTATTACTGAGAAATTTATGGTTACTGACGAAAAGCTTATAAGGTTTTAAATATCATCATACAATATACTACTAATTTATGCTTATTTCAAAGAACGTATTGCATAGGAAATAAGATGAAGTGTACCTACCCTGAAAATTTGGATTAATTCTTATTTTCTTGTAATGTCAAAGTTAATTCATAAATCAAAGTTATCAAATTTTTTATTTAGTCGTTTAATTTTTATTTTTAGGGTTCCGTACCTCAAAAGAAAAAAAAACGGAACCCTTATAGGATCACTTTGTTGTACGTCTGTCCGGGTGTCAAGATCTTTATCTCGGGAACGCGTGAAGGTATCGAGTTGAAATTAAAACCATATACGCAAATCCATAATATCTTGCTGCAGAAAGAAAAATAAAATTTCTCAAATTTCGTAAAAAAGTTACAGCCGAATATGTCGTAAAAAACGCAAATTTCGACACACAAGGGAATCAAAACCTATGGAGTACTTCCCGTTGACCTAGAACTATGAAATTTGGCAAGAAGCATTGTATTAGAGTACACATATAGGAAAAAATCCGAAAACTGTACATTTTTAATTTAATCACAAAAAATAGTGTCTTATGCAAGGAAAAATTCAAATACAAGGGTCTAAATTTTAAAGTTATTTAACCGTATCTTGTGGGGTATCTAATGAAAGAGCTTCATTAGCATAAGCTAAAACAGGTTTTAAATATTTTTACGATGTATATTTTTCGTTTTATGAAGGAAAATATAAAAAATATATATAATTTCCCCCTTTTATCTACTAGTTTGTACGGAACCCTCGGTGGGCGAGTCTGACTCGCTCTTGTCCGGCTTTTTTATATAGTTAGTCCCACTTGTTGCTATGTACAGTTCCAATGTATTTTTATTATGTGAAATATACTCAGCTTTTGACTTTGTGTTCTAATGTAAAGTTACGTATTCTGAAATTAGTACAAAAAAGTTTCACTAAAAAAAAGATAAACAGGATCTTCCAGCCTACAGAAATTTGACCTTTTAAAAAGTAATTAACAAACCTGTCACTGTCACCTTTACTGGACACGGCTTTTAGTAAAACCCGCGATTAAATCTATTAAATGGTACTAATTGAGTGACAAACAGAATGACAAATCTGTTAATTCATTTTATGTGGAGAGTTGGGTCACCTGATAATGTCAAAGTTGAGAAAATTGAATAATGTATAACCGTTTTGGTCTGTGAGAAACAATTTGGTTATGCTTACAATAAATATGATTACCTATATCTATTCTAGTTTGCTCGACAGCCAAGATGACAAACGGTTTGCCTTTGTTTGACATATAATCTGTTAGGCTTAGGCAAGTGGCAAACGTTTATATTAATTATATACTATACTATATTTCAACAAACACTTACGCTTGGAATTGCTTAGAAATTGTGACATTTCGTTAGCAAATGTCTATACCATAAATTAATATTCTGTTCTCCTTTTCTTTTGGGCAAGCTCGCTCCATCGTAGACCGCAAATAACGCCTAACATCAGGCATGTTGGCGGTCAAGCGTAAGCTATTTTAGAATAAAAAAAAAACAAATGTCAAATGCTTACTTCTTTAATTTGAATACCACTCTCTGAAAAGCTAGAATATTTTACCTCAATACAATACTACTAATTATTCTTCCGTTTAACTCCTAATTTATCAAATGAAAAGTGAAAGTAATTAGTTTCAACATCATTATTATTTCAATTAAGTTTAGCCTAATGACGTTTGAAATAGGTTTCATGAGAGTGGAACACATCATCAATCAACTATATACTTAGACCGTTCGTACACGAGGCGACAAAGTATGGTAACTTTATAAGTGTTTGCTTTCTCCATGATAGGCAGGCGCTAAACTACCAGTTTGTATTATTAGGTTTTTGTCGTCATCGCTGATCGTCGTGACTCTTTCCTTCAGACCACGAGCTGGCTCGCGACAACCAGATTGTTACGGCCGAAGTGTGCTGCTTTTGTCAAGAGAGATAGAAATGATTGCGGTCCATGGCGTTGGCTACAGTAAGTTTATCTCTCTTTTGCGAAGTGAAATTCAAGCGTTTCACGTCGTAAAAGAAACTTTTGAGCGAAAGTTTTGTGGCCACACTTTCACAAGTTCACAAAATATGTACAATTCACTGCGCACACGGCACGTACCTATAAGAACGCAAACCGAAGAAAAAAGTTTTACTAATTTGGAATCTCGTGCATCTGATCAGCTAGAAATATCAGAGGTAGCATTTATATGTATATTTCGTTATTGACCGTGATTTCTAAGTGTGAGGCCGTATCTTGAATTATGAAAACATTTAACCCGCACACCTCTATCCTTCTCACTCATGCGCTTGGAAGTTCATTTGAGTGAGATAAGATAGAGTGATGAGCCTCGAGTGTAGCCTAAACGTTTTATTATAATAACATATATGTCGGATTATTCTTGAGTCAATTGACTTGCGTTGACATGACTTGTATCGCTTCATGTACGAGCAGCGTTGTTTCAATGCTTGAATGATTCTCTATAGCACAAAGCTTCTCATAACTTATTAAAATATGATTTTCTCAGTGCCTACCGCTCCGTGCCATTAGGTACCTACATGTCATGTCAGGGTGGAGATGAACTCAGCCGGTGGACTTACCTGAAACAACAACAAACAAATAATGAGTTAAATTAATTGAAAATGGTCCAAAATAGATTTTTTTTTTACAAAATAATCACAATGTTACAGAATAACATAAATCCAATAATACCCTCCTAAAAATACTAAATAATGCATAAAATATACATGCATGTTTTTTATTATGGTGTCAATAAAGTGTTTTTGTATTGTTTTGTATTGTATTGTATTGTAAAACGTAATAGTTCCTACTCCTTAAACCACGTGGTTTTAAAATACTAAAAACGTTTTCTATCACTTAATTAGTAACAGTTTCACGAAATATCTGATTCTTCCAGATAGTACGTATAGAAAGTAATTTAAAATGTAGTATTCAATATTTCATCAAAGCATGTGATCACCATAAATGACCCGTAGTAAATTCTCCCTTTCTGCTTCTTTAAAATCTCTTGATTTAATTGTAAAATACAACTTTTGAAAATAAAAATATATATTTGTATACACACACTAATGCTTAATCAGTCACTTCTTAAAAGGAGCCGCTTCGCTCGCTCTGTCACTTATAAAACTCATGGACTCAAAAGTCAATAAATTGAAAGATTCATCACAAAACTGTGTATCTTTAAAAACATGCCACCAATTTGTTATTCCGAGAGAAAAATCTTATCTGGGAATTAAAGAGTCTCCAAGAAACCGTTTACTTGAGACCGTATTCCGACATCTTATTAGCATATATATGTTATTTTACTTTCGATTTACTCGTTTGCTATGTATTTATTCCAGTTATCGGTCATTTATCAGCCGATTGAGTATTTCCAACCACTGTATGTAATTGCTCGTCTATCGTAAAATGTAATGAATAAATTTCTTTTGTTACGATAGTAACTTCTGTTTCGGAGCGATTTTCACGTGTTCGTGTGATTTTATAAATCATGTCAAAGATCTATAATGGTTTCTGGATATTTAATGTTTTTAACCGGTTTTATTTAGCTTGGCCTGTTTTTTGGTTAAAATTTAGTACCTAATAGAAAATAGACCCCTTTCTCGTTGAGAGATTGATCTGATATTTGGTACACGCCTTTAGTTTAGATGACAATACAATGAATTATATTTAGTAGCATTCTAAATTCAATATGGCCGTCGCCACAAAATGGCAGATTTCATATTTTAACACAACTCCCACATCACAAATATTCATATGGGTATCAAATGAAAGAGCTTTTCTAGTAAAATACAGTAAATACATTACTTACATCATTATTTTTCTTTTCAATAAAACCGTTTTTTTTTTAAAGTATTTTCAAGTAAGTACTTGTTTTAAATAAAAAGAGCGTGATATACGATTCACGTCGCTTAGGACAACTGCTACAATCATCGATATTTGGCAATAAAAGTGGTATCACTGATGCTTTCTGAGTCTGGAGAATAAATAAATAAATATTGGTGGACATTTCACACAACACCATCTAGCCCAAACTAAGCAAAGCTTGTACTATGGAACTAGATGGCTGATAGAATACTTAAATACTTCTTTTTTTTTTTAAGTGAAGTGCCTTTAGATATATTTTTGAAGTGATTAGCACCTATTTAATTCTATAGAGAGATCAGACACCAACTACGACAAAATTATCATAGATCGCAACGTCGCTTAACATCAGGCGAGTTGGCGGTCAAGCATACCTATTTCTACATTTAAAAAAATCGGGGGATAGTATACCTTGTTGATGGACGTCTATCATCTACATCGAAACTGTAACTCCACTAAGTACTCGAAACTTCTTTGCTGCAGCTCAGTGGGAAGAGCTTTAAGAACATTAAGAACATTCTTAAGATGACAAAAACTTTTTATAGCAAAAAATTAAACTGACAAAACTGGAAATATAAAATATAGGTAAACGTGCGATCAGTTAGTATCAAATTATCTGGCATTTAGTACTTAGATGCTTAAGAGTGGCCTGTACCCAAAGATAAGTATTGAAAATATCAGATTTCAGTATGTGTGCGATTATGCTAAACGCCTAGTCTCTGCCATCTTAGTGTAGATAGGTTTTAGAGTGGTGACACTTTGGTGGGATTTGCATTTTAATGGATTCGATAAAACTATACTTATTTGTACTAACATTGTGGTCCTTTAGAGAAGAGGCTGTAATTTTAAATTTTCAGAATGTCTAGTAAATGAAAGTAAATAGAGTTTAAAACTTGCGAATTTCGAAGACGTTTAGATACCTAGGTGATGTATGATTGTCAACATACAGAATAATATGGTACAATAATGATCATAAATGAAAAAAAAAAACAGGATTTCAAAAGAAGATTGCAAAATGTAGAACCTACAGTTATCCTAGGACATTTTCATGCTACCAATGATTTAAGCAGCATCACAAATCAGAGTTATACCGTAGTTGGTAACTGAAAAGGCCAATCCTAGTGCTGCAGTTGCGGTCACAATGTTGGCAGCTACCATGGACCCTCCATCACTAGTGATGGTAGCTGGCGTGGCATGGAGCTAGCGATATGAATGGACAGAAAATGTAAATTTATAACTAATAAATCGGATAAAAAGATCCTAAACCTCCAAGTCTAAGCCTCCAAGTTATATTAACCATGAAAAAATGCAATTAACATTACAGAAGGATAGTATTAGACTGTAAGCACGCCAGGTGCAAAACAAAACAAAAGCAACTAAAATGTAAAAACGGTCGAGTTAAATATCAGAGTCGGTTTACCGGAACTCAACGGCCGGTCTCCCAGCAGGTGGCAACAAAACGAAGAAAAAATAAACAACTTGGCTACTATCTAGTCCGTCTAGCTATAAACACAATGACTGGAATTTAGAAACAGGTAATACGCATAATGTGACGAGGGACAGCTCATTCTCCTAAAGCAATGTTGCGAGTAAAACATGTCAACGTGGTTAAGGATTAACAAAATTGTGGCAAATACTCGTACTTCTACATATTTCTAGTCTATGTTTTACTACATATTCTATAGTGACAAAGATAGAGAAAGGAATGCTGAGATGGTTCGGCTACGGGGAGAAGAGTCATGAAAAATATTTATAAGGCGTGTAGGTAAGGATTTACGTAGATGAACAATCACGACCGAATCGAAGATATTGTGGAGAAAGGACAAGTTAAAAGTACTCGCAATCGACGACCATGAAGACACTAATAAAATGAAAGTGGAAGAAGTGAAACATGTGTCAGGGTAGCGATGTGAAAACATATAGTATCTGTTTACCATAATGGGGAAAAGATATGATAATTATGGTGATTGTTTATGTAAGTTTTAATAGTTGAAACACAATGACAGCCTAGGAAATTTCCTAGAGATATTATAAGTACTCTGTTATTATATAAATAGCTGTTTTAATAAAAAAATATTACGGCGTCTTACAAAACTAGTTTTATTTTTCAAGTTGAATAAACTTTTTCAAATAGAAAAATGTCCTGTGCGTAATGTTATAAAAGTATTTTTTATGACAGGCTAAGCATTTGACCGCCAGTTATGCTTCACTTTTTACTTGCTTGTTTAGCGACAAATGCTCAAGTTACTAAGTTATGTATTTAAACTGGGAACCTGAATACTTGGCCGTATCGGTTGTTGTTGATCATCATTTATAGCTTTCTTCATTTTACTGCTGGTTACAGGCCTTTTTCTCATGATGCTATATGCCTCGGTTTTCACTTATTTAATATTTTGTAATGGTAGGGTAGGATTCTTTTATAGTACACATAAGAGAGTACGCTAGTTACTCAAATTTGCAGTAGTAGTATGTGAGCAATTATTGAATTCCGAATAATTTAATATTTCCGTGTATAAAGAGCCACAAAGGGTTTTAGGGATGGTTAAAATTTCGTTAATCCATCTCGCAGCTAAAGGATCGTTTCTGCGCTTGTGGTTTACCTGCAACCTAAACTGACCGTTGGGAACATTCAATACAGCCATCAATCGGAGTACCAACCTGACAACACCAACTGTCAATTAGCTCACCACCAAGTCTACCAACCTAACGACATGTGTTCAGATAATTTGATACACCTTTCTATTCAATGTCTGTAGCATTAGCGAATTGAACATTTAATAAGACATTTTTAATTGAAGACCCTCCATAGAAATGACCAGTGGCCTTATCGGAGAGAGTTGGCCGATTAATGGAGGGTATTTAGTTCAAAATGTTTCCATACATTTTCAGCTAAGTATAAAACTTTCCATGGTCTGGAAATGAAGTTCATTGTTGTAGTCAGTAAGCCGATAGCTAAACCGATCCTTATAAAAATTGGTACAGGGATAGCTGTGAAACTAGTGACGGACAAAAACTACTTTTTATTTTGAATTAATTCCAACTGGTTGAAACGTAGGTTCATTATTCCCACCACAAATACCTTTATTTCGAAGTACAGGATGACAACATGACGTGCATAACATAAAACTAGTTTTCCTCAAAATTCTCGAGCCGAGAGCAGTATATCATCAGAGGAGAGACCATAAAATGGATAGTTTTGTTCCGAAGGCATTTTAAATGGTGTTGGACAGGTAGAAATAATAGCGGCCCGGCCAGGTGCCCCGGGCCAGTAATTTGGTTGGAAACATACGGAGCTATAAAAATGCGGCAAGTGTGGCCATTATTTTGACACAACCAGGAAAATTGATCTAGTAAGACTTTTAGAGCTTCTAATAACTTTTTCAGACATAATAGAATTGATGATAATTTCAGTCGATTGTGTGGTAGATTTTCGTACCGAAGGACAGGTTCGAAACTCAACAGTGAGCTTAAGGAAGAAGGACACTCTGAGAATACTGTGTCATGTTGGTAGGGTACTTTTTACTGCCTCGCTGGAAAGCTTCCATTATCAAGTCAAAAGTCTACCGCCAAGCACCAGTTGTGTCCGTTTAACAGCTAGATTCCATTCCAGACTAGATATGCTTACCATCCCGTACCAGACCGTAATTTAACGTCGAATTTTCAATTCTGTCAACCACAAAAAACCTTAAAATAACAGTTGCAGCATCTCTGTTTTCATAAACATTTCAAATTAACTTATTATCTTTGCTGACAGTATACTTGCATTTATTAGGGCAAAGTTTAGAGTGAATATATTAGCACACAGTTATTTCATCTGCGTAGACATAGACCGCCAAAACAGTATTATGACTTTCTTACAGCATTTAGCAAGTACGTTTAGCGGTAATGGCGCCTTTTGTTTCACAAGCATGTAAGTCTTTTCTAGTTAAGCTGTAGAAATAAAGAGTTCATCTATCTATGTAAAGCGTCGCATGTAAAATATCGCCGCCGTCTCGCACCCAACACGCCTCCGTATACCGTGTCACAAGCTACCGTAGGAGCATGCCTCTGGTAATTATCAGCAGGACGTGAGATCCTAACTGGCCAGACACGATCCCGAGCGTTCGTCCACACTCGGCATGTTTGGACACCGCTGGATTACAAACATACACGTTTACACACGACGACGGGTCTGTTAACTTGACGGACTACTTCTTTTTGTCGTGTTCATCATCATTTAGATTAGAACATGGATTAAATCTGTCATCTACCTGCTTCTTGTATGAGGTCAGCTGGTCTTCCTACGCTGCGCTAGCCGGTGCGTGGTGTCCACTCGAGAACTATTCGGCCCCATAGGTGTTCAGTTCTGATGTGTTCCCTGCCGTTTCAACTTGTTAATCCGGTGGGTGATAGCCGCTTATAAAGTCCTCGAAAATGTCCAATAGACTAAAACGTCTAGTACCTACATATCATAATGTAAAACTACCCCTATTTTTACCCAACGGCGTAAGAAGGAGGGTTATGTTTTTCGAGTGTATGTATGTATATATGTTTCTATATAAGCCCCTACAGCCTAAACAGCTTGGCCGATTTTGATGTGCGAGTTGTCGTTAAATTAGTCTTCACTCCCTGAGTGTACAACAGGCTATATTTTTTTGTAATAATAACAACTCTCGCAAAAAATGCGCTATTACGTAATATCCAACGATATTTTTGTAAAAAAATAAGTGATTTGACTAGAATTATTCAAAAGAATGCCCATTTATAATCTATAACAACGACTTACAATAGATCTCACAAAAAACGTACACTCAACAGCGTATCAAGCGTAACAAAATTAAACTGCTAAAACCGCTCTTCTGCAGGCGGATACTTTGTTTTTCTTTTAAATATATATGTATATATATATATATACTTGTTTGTACTTCTCAATCCACGCAATGTTGAGTCGCACTACCCTCACTACCCGCAGTGTACGTACACTAGTGCCCAAACATGTCGTAACTCTCTCGTGTACCTTGTTACATTATGCCAAGTTAGATCGGCTACAGTAATCCTAAGCAGGGTGCTCATTAGCGGGTAATGAGTGCGACATGCCGCCACGCGCGTGTGTTCCAGACCTTACATGACGGTAATTATCCATTACTGCATATAGATTACAATTAACAATATTAAAGACTAAACTCACTGCACCGATTTTGGTCTGTTCAGGTATAGATATTTAAATTAATTGTTCCGCGAACAGAACTTACCGAGCACTGTTAAATACATTTTACAGTGACTGGGCATACTTTCTCACGATAACATACACTCAACATCGCATCAAACGAAACGCAAGCGAAACATACACAGCTATAATCGCTTTTTGCAGTCGGATATTTTATATTATTTTACGGCCTAACCGAAAAAGTACAGAATTCACCCTATTTACATTGCGAAAAAGTTAGTTGATCAACGTCTCAAATTCTTTGTCTTCTTTCCGCAAGTGTCAAGCGAGAAGTTAACAAAACAAAGTAGGTTGAGCATTGCTCAAATTTGAGTACCTACGTTTTTTGATAAGACCTTTTATTTATTAAAATTGAAACATAGTTTAGTCCGGATGGCTATACTAACAAAATATTATTTATTTGCCTACCCCCCCCCCCCCTACCCCCACCCCCCGCGCCGCGCACCTGCTCATCCTTCATCGATTAGAAAACATCGAGATCTCTGCAAACAGCTCGCGGGCTACCGACGAAAATAACATCACCTCTCTCTTTCTCCTACACTTACAAAAAAGGAGATGGAAGATGTGTGAACAAACACTTAGCATGCGTAGCGCATGCGTATCAGGAGAAATGGTAGGCACCTGACAATATCTAGTTACAATGTGATTCGAATAATAACAGACTAGGATTACCTACGGTGGTATAATATGGTTCCTAGGGTTCCGCAGTACATTTTTAGAGATTCGTAGTAAATATGAGAAACCCTTACAAATTAGCCATGCCCCGTCTGTATGTCATAGCCATTATAATCTGAGACTACTAGCACTAGCTAGGTCAGAGGCCTTTCGGCGGCTTAATAACTCTGACACTAGGGCTGGCCACTCAGTCTATACGAACTTACTTTTAGCACTATAAAAACTATTTTTTTTTGCAAAATTACGAAAAAAGTAACCTTAAGATATCTCATTGACTTACAGAAAGTTGTGTTGTGTTTCTTTAATCGTATCTCCTTCTGAGAGATATAGTTGAATGGGTAGATATATTAAAATAAAAGTAAGGTTTTTTGATACTTAGACAATTAATTTTTTCAGATGCGCTCTGTGCAAAGTAATAACAACTATGGTTAAATAATTAGAATTGTACGCCGTTATACAAAGGTCATTTGAAAAACAATACTCAACTACCAATTGAAATTAAACAACCTTTAACGCATAACGTTCATTTTATATTGGTAATTTTAAAACCGGACGACTCTAAGTACTTACTAACATAAGTACACTGTTAAGTTTTTACACCTCTATGGTAAGATAACGCTTCTCTTGAGCATGGAACGTAAACAAATTACCTTTCCACCATCTTGTATACTTACTTATCCGTGGAAACAAAGTACGAACTGATATTGACAACTGACAAAACAATTGGATAAAGACGGTTTATCTATTTTGTCTGCTGGTTAGCTACGGTCAAGCGTAAATCTGTCGTTTTTCATTTAACTATATGTTGTGACAGCCTCATTAAAGTGTCAGTATGTAATTCTAGGCTGGATGTGTTGTATAAGCTATTATTAAAGTTGACGCGGTATTTCTACGGGCGCCGCCGGGGATTTCGAAATCTTGGAAACGGTATATAAGACAACTTTCGCTGGTCCGAACACATTGACAATTGGCTTAGGTACGAACAAAACTTGAATGACATTGCGGTTATATTATTATGATACAATCTAGCTAGTCTGATAATGAACGACCGGGCAACTTTCCTGAAGTACTGAACCACGGAAATTCATAATGGCATCAAGTACACCAGCTCCGGATCGCGGTTTCATTGTCATGACATGTGTCCGTGTCCTCTGTCGGTCTTCCGCTTCTCAGCTATATCTGTACCGAATTCCATAACAATCGGTTCAGCCGTTTGATCGTGAATAGACGACATACAAAGAGAGGACAGAAGTAATTTTTTAGGGTTCCGTACCCAAAGGGTAAAAACGGGACCCTATTACTAGACTTCGCTGTCTGTCTGTCTGTCTGTCTGTCTGTCTGTCTGTCTGTCTCCAGGCTGTATCTCATAAACCGTGATAGCTAGAAAGCTGAAATTTTCACAAATGATGTATTTCCGTTGCCGCTATAACAACAAATACTAAAAATTAAAAAAAAAATATTAAGGGGGGTCCCCATACAATAAACGTGTTTTTTTCGTATTTTTTTGCTCAATATTAAAAACGGTAACAGGTAGACGCTTAAAATTTTCACAGAATATTTACTTGTATATCACCTTTCAAAATAAATAATTAAATAACAATAAAGTAAATATTAAAGGCGGGGCTCCCATACAACAAACGTAATTTTTAAGCAATTTTTACTCGATCTTAATTAACAGGTAGAAACTTGAATATTTGTAAGTAAATATTTAGAAATATATTAACTATAAAAATAAATACCTAATCTAATACATAAAAACTCACAAAATGAAAATAATCCGTGCATATAAACCAGGTGCGAGCGCCGCGCCGCGGTGTGGTGGTGGCGCGAGCGCGAGGCGGTTGCTAAGCAACGGCCGCGCGGGTAGCGGGGGAGGTAACATCACGGAGCGAGCCATAGCCGCGCGTATTCGCGCGAGCGTCGTTATGCTGCCCGGATGTGTATCGAAAACCTACCTATAAGTTTGCAATTTACTACTTGGAATTTCGTTGATTTCTCGTTATTTTATACGATTTTCTATTATAGATGATAGTACGGAACCCTTCGTGCGCGAGTCCGACTCGCACTTGGCCGATATTTTTTTAGTTAGCTATGAACAATGACAATGCCATCCTTTGTATTTAGAAAGTGAAACACCAAGATATATACCGTGAAACATGCCAACTTTGCCCGCTTTTAAAAAGAAATATTAATTATTTATTGTTTTTTCTATGAGCACTTGCGTATTTTTTTTGATTTGCTGCATCTATAACATCATGTGCATAGATTGGCTTATTAAGATTTTAAAAAATTTCACATTTTTTCCAGCTTTTCATTGATTTTGATGGCGGGCAAAGTTATCTAGACTTTTAGCCAACATTGCCCATGTGGTTTTTTGACTCAAATTTAGCCTTTATGCCAATGAGAAAGAAACTAGCTAAAGGATTAGGGCAATGATGACGTTACCTTTAAAAACCTTACCGATGACGATCCAAGTTTCCCTATTAAGTTAGTTGGCAAAGTTACCCTGTAATTTTTTCTATATTCCATACTAGACAAAAGTTGCGATGTCAAAATGTTAGGGCTGCCAAAAGCAAATATTTTTAGTAGGTACAAAAAAACAAAATTAGAATATTAATGTTTATATTTTTCTCAAAAATACAAACGGCTGAAACTCTTATATATTAACTTATTATTATAAATACTAATATCAAAATCGAGATCAATCAACGTTCGAAATGAGGTAGATATTCGAAATATAAAAATAGTGATATAAAGTGATAACCAAGTTTTTTTCTCTTCTTCAGCGGTTAAAACGGTAGGATGACCAACAGAGTTTGTAAGAACATTTTTAATTTTATTAATTATCGTCCGTCTTGGGATACCAAATTGTCGTTCAGCATCTCTGGAAGTGATTTTTTTCGACTCAACTGCT
Source organism: Lycia hirtaria (assembly GCA_947563715.1). Taxonomy (NCBI): domain Eukaryota; kingdom Metazoa; phylum Arthropoda; class Insecta; order Lepidoptera; family Geometridae; genus Lycia; species Lycia hirtaria. Next base: position 641,420 of record OX387384.1, on the reverse strand, counting down.
TCACATGCTATTTCCAGCATTTTGACAGAATAATTTTTGTACATTCTGGAACCTATTTGGCGTCTTGACTTTCTTTGTCGGATCCGAGACTTGTGTTTGGTTTTCTAAAATTCAAAATAATAATGTACATTACTAAAACAATAATTACTAAAACTCATTTATCTTAATTTTATAATAACATAATAATGTTGCACGGGGCCCGGTAATTCCAGTAGCCAGTATCAGCCCGGTAATCAGTTACGGAACCTCAAGTTAAGTGCAAAGGAAGAACACACAAGTAAACACATTTTCACGTAAAAGTATAATTGTTTGTTTTTACTAGTTCATTGGAATGGATAAGTTAATATTACTAACGCGAAATAATCACAAAAATAAACATTATTTTTTATACACAACTATTATAAAGTGACAACCCTAGTGCTTTTTCGAACTTGGGCAAAGTTGTCATTCTTAGATCGGAACATTACTAGGTAACATTGCCCATCGTCATAACTTTTGTTTTAATTAACCTTTAACACTGAAACTAAGATTAAAATACACTGCAATTCGTTTGCTACAACATACAATTATATAAACTTACCTTCATATTCGCCATGAATAAGAATTCAGTTCAACCTTTTTTCAAAAATTTGCCCGCGAAAACACCCACCACACTCAACAAGCCGCAACAGGATACTAAACGGAGTTGGCGTGATGCACGATTCTCAGAGATACCATACATAAAACCTAATTTCTTCCAAAGTTATCAATATTGCCATAATACATAATAATTTTTCTACAGAAACGGTTTTCCATAATTAGTGTATTTTGGGCAAAGATACCTCTGTGGGCAAAGTAGGCATATTTCACGGTAAATACACGATACTAAAAGGCTTTAAGCATGTAGTCTTATGCTGGAAACTGCTGATAACTGAGATTTAGCAATTTTCTCTAGACTATTTGTCAAGTGAAAAAGAGATAGACTTAAACAACTCCATAATCTTGTCACGTTCTCGCACTACGAAATGAGTAGAGAAATATTTGTTGCGTCTCGAATCTTATGCGTGCTGATGAAGGGAGAATGCGGATGAAATAGCGGCGGCACCTCGCGCCATCCATCTAACAGGCATTACAATCAATTAACACCACGCGAGACGATAGCGTTTTGATTTCTAACGTGTTACGCAACTTTGGTGCTACATACTTACAAACTCACGTTTTACGGTTCTTTTGTAACTATTGGATAAGCTATAAACACATACCATTCCAACCTAAAACTTTTTGTTACCAATATATGTCTGTAATATATCTTTGTAAATGATTAAAAATGTATTTGTTTTCTTTTGACGTGACAACGTCTAATAAATCGATGAACGCCGGCTGCATGCACGAAAAAGTATGACTCATTGTCCCGTTACATCATCATCATTTCATCAATGTTTTGTTATGACGTTGTCACGTTCAACTATCGTCCGTAAACCGACTTTACAGATAACCATTTTTTTTTACTTATAGTCTAAGAGTATATTACTTATTAATTAATACCACCGCCCACCTTTACATATACTTTTTCAACACATCACAAGGTTGTCTGGAAGACGCTTTTAGCGATAAGACCGCCTTTTGTGCCATTTTCTTATGTGTTTATTATCTTAATACTTTATGTGGTGTCAATAAAATGTAATTGATTAATATCATTTTTTTTTCAGTTTGTACTGCTACCAAACCGATGTCGTTTGGTTGGTTTTAGGTTCAGGTATAGCTTTTAGGAAAATGTGTTTCACAGTGCATAGTTCACATAACATTACTGATTTCACAATTACAATTACAAATTAATCGTAAATAATTATGTTATGCTATGTTTTTAGTTCCACCATTTCGCTAACTACCTATTTATGTAAAACGCGGAGACTGTATTTATGTAAAACGCGGAGACTGTATTTATGTAAAACGCGGAGACTGTATTTTCTGTCAGTGCATCACCTGTGGAATGAGCAGTAGGTACAGAAGCCTCGGAAGTTTTATATGACTCAAATTTGTAAGTACTCGGTCAGTTTTGTAAAACTACAACAAAACAATATACAAACTAACATACTTAACTAAATCACTACACAAAAAGCAAATCGATTACCCCCAGACCGATAAAGATCTAATGGTATTCCCAATGCACAAACCCACTACCTGAACCTTGTTACTGAAGAACAGTTGGCAGCGTACCCAGCCTGCTGGCCGTATTGCCTGCTGTCAGTTTTGTTAAAATATATAAGTATACATATATGATAACGGGTGTAAACCATATGCTAAGAAAGGTGATATTTTCAGGTATATTTTATTTTATTTAGGTACAAAAACAATTAACAAACCAAACCTATTAACTTAAAAAAAAACGAATCCTTATAAAAAAAACACTATAAATTTGTTAATCTAAATATTGTACACAGCTATTAACTACTTATATCATGTTATTAAAATAACAACGTCAGACTAAATGGTGATATTATTTAGTGAAGTACTCTTCGTTTTCAGTGACTTATACACGCAAACGCATTGTATTTCCACGCTTTCTCTGGATCCGACATCGTCATAAATTGCTAAAACCCCCATCTGGGGCATGTAACTCCATCACTTGCATATCATGTCTGGTGCCAATTAATTCTAGCGCTTCTAATTTTCTGTGCGCGTCGCTAAATCATGCGCGCGCGCGATTTATAGATGGCAAGCACGGGAGCGAACACCACGTGGGGCAATCTGAAAGCAGCTCGTAACATGCTGCTTCATAGGGAAAACAGTTACAAGGGAATCTACGACATACCTAGGTTCATGGTAAAAATAGGTACATAGTCGGAACACTACCATACACATTATTGAATTGCCCAAAATTCGTCCGATTTTGGTCTACATTCTTGATACGCCTTACACAGGAGTGGAATTTCCTGTCAATTCTGTTACATGAACTATAATCTTGGATTTTTGAAGTCTAGAGTGAGTTATCGTTTCGATATAATCGATTATAGATCGACGTGTTCCGTCCTCGGCCACACCGATATGAGACAAAATGGTGGTCAAACGTAGATCTATTTCGAATAAAAAATAATGTCCTGTGTTTATATTAGAAGCTGTGGTACTCTTACAGACAATCCGACAAATATCTGCATCTGCATGTCTGACATTTTTGCCCGACTGCGCAGGAAATTGAGTTATGTTTTTTGTTTCTATATCTAAACAAATTAAACGCTTATTTAAATAATAGTACAATGGCACTGCACATACTTTCTGTCAAAAAACATACACTCAACATCATACCAATCATAACAGCTTATGAAAATTGCTCTGTTATTTTGTTTCGATACATGTTTATACTTAGATTGTTTTTTTCTGAGTGTTCGCTCAACTTATACGACCTGTTGCTATAATTAATAAATTATGTATATAGTATCGCCATGAACGAGTTAACTTACTGTACTTAATGACGCAGCTTATCCGGTTCTATGGAGTAATTGAAATTTCTCCACAATGTCGGGCGTACATTCATTTAGATTACACGGATTGATAAATACATATACAGCTTCCTATGAAGGAGATTACAGTTTGACCACGATAAACTATACTCTCTACAAGTAGCATACACTTTACAACATTCAGCTCTAAGAATCATATTTATACTCCTTACATTGATAATCAATAAGAACCACACAATAAGAAGTAAGTCGCCACTAAACTAATTAAAATGTTTAAAATAACTAAATTAAAAAAAACGAACAACATTATCATACATTTCAAAAATGGAGGAGGTTTTCAATTCTTTTTTTTTTTGTTTTTGTGTATGTTCCCCGATTACTCGAAGGCCCCTGGACCGATTTAAAAAAAAAAAAAATTTTGTTTGAAAGGGTTATACTTTCCAGGTAGTCCCATAGAAATTGTATTAATATACTGATCTGTACTTTGAACTGTTTGAACTGTGTTTGAACTGTCTATAAATTTGTAGATACTTTAGTGTGTAAAACATTCAAAACTATCGAATATTGTGGACAGGTAAGTTCCCGAAGATAAGGACAACAGTCCTCCTGAGCGAGCGCACCTGATGTCTGTGCAGAAGACCAACCACAAGACGTGCAGAAGATCTGAGAAGACCTCATACAAGTGGCAGACTTACGCTGGATACAAGCAGCTTACCACCGGTTTTTTAATCTATGGAGGAAGGCCATAATAGGCCATAATATGTCTAATAGTGGATTTCTTGAGGCGGAGATAATGTTGAACAAAGCTGAAGTTCGAGCAACGCAGATAATGACAGTTCTGCGTAGACAAATAACGTTGACCTCTGTATTACTTATCTTGAAAATATGTAAGTTTATGCGAGGCACGAGGTAAACCCGCGGGGTGCCGCGAGTTATTGTATACATCACAACTGGCTCATTACAATAAACCAACGAATATTGAAGGCGAGCTCATTGCGCGTGCTTAACACAACACCTACATACATTCTTATGCTCCACACGACCATTACTCCTTACAAATAAAGCGCTGTTACCACGGACGGTTGTCGTGCCTCGAACTAATCACAACATATTTTTTTAAATTACTATTTATTTATTAAACGACCTGTGTACACAAATGTCAAATTCTTGAATTTAGCTCCATGAGCTTCAAAGTATCTGTGTATAGCGACATATTTAGAAGTATCTGTGTATAGCGACATATTTAGAAGTATTTACACTGAAGTTACACTTTTAAAATATTCTTCTAAAGCGTTTGATGTTAAATGATGACGCAGTTGAAAATTAAGTAAAAAAATGTTCGCATGGAAGTAAGACGTAATGCTAACGACGCAGAAAACATATTTAATAAGGGGCCATTCATTTATTACGTAAGACGATTTAGGGGGGGTCGACCATGTCTTATTTTTTCTTACAAGGGGGTGGGAGGGAGTCTTGATAGTTCTTACGTAAGATCACAAAAATGCGCAAAGTAAAAATTATACTTTGAATAAGCGCGGGCAACCGCGCGATTGCCGAAGTGCGCTCGGATGTGTAATAATATTGTTGTTGTATGGGAACCCTTAAATATTATATAGCGGCAACAGACAACTCTCTCTAACTATCACGGTTCATGAGATACAGCCTGGTGACAGACGGACGGACGGACGGACAGACAGCGGAGTCTCAGTAATAGGGTCCCGTTTTTACCCTTTGGGTATGTAACCCTAAAAATGACTAGTTCTTTTGTAAGTTCAAATAAACATTCCTAAAAATAGTTACTTTGAAAAATAAACATTACAATAAACAAAATGTGTATTCATTTTTTCCTTTAGATTCTTACGTAATAAATATTACACTTTAGATTCTTACATAATAAATATTTTCTTATATAGGGGGGGAGGGAGTTAAACACTAGCAAACATAGTCTTACGTAATAAATGAATGGCCCCTAATTGTACTAATTTTTTACCACTGTATGATTGAGAAATTGTTTCGTGAAACGCTCGTGGCGACAGTGCCTTATCTCCAACCTTTCGCTGTAGGATTCATAAGTAAGGCGTGTTTGATTCGCCCCCCGTAGAGCACACTGAGAGTTACAAGATTTATTCGCTAGTTTTGTCGCATTTAAATATCAGTTTGGATAAATGATGGGCCGTTACGGACTCTAATATCGACTATCTGAACGGTACTACAGTGTTTGGAAAATAGTTTAGGTGTAAACTAGCGCAGGCGTTTGATTGGTTGTCAAACTTTTTGTCACGCCTTCTTAATGCGACACAAATGATGACATTTTATGTCGAATTTCGAAAAAGGAAACAAACGAAGCTATTATTATAATTTCAAGACATTTATTCAGTTAAATAATTCTTAGCAATAAAATTTCAACAAATTACTTCGATCTTTGATCGTTCTGCCGCTGGTTTATTTACATACAAGTATCATTACATTATTGTTTCGGAGAGTGCTTCAGATCTGTATAAACTTATCTGATTTCTACTATGGAATGGTTAGAAGCCGCTTCACGGCATCGTTTTAATATTCCAAAAACCCGGACAGAAATTCTATTTGTATTTAAAAAAGACGTGTGGCACTCGGAGACTGCCTCGGTAAAGCTATTGCATAGCATTTTTTATCAACTTATGTAATTATAATTATTTATTTATTTTATTTATGCAGTATTCCTAACACCCCCCACTCCGACCGGCACAGCGGTGATACTTTTTAGTTTTGCCATCTATCGATGAATAGCAGAAGTTTTAATGACTTTTTGAAATATCACGCTTGTCTCTTTAGTTCTGCAAATCGCCTCTAGGTGGCATTGGTTGTATCGGCGTTACTGCGTTAGGCTATTTTCGTTACGGAATTTCTGGATTCGGTCTCCACGCTCAAGGCCCGCGATAGAAGCTATGCAATAGCTTAAAAAAATCCATTTGAAATTCCTAAGACCCGCTTTAGTTTATTTTAATTGTACGTACCGCTATTTATGGAATAAGCTTCCTGGTATTTCTTCACCACTGTATGTAAATAATCGGGGAGTCTTTAAATCGCGAGTGAATTAGTTTACTCAAATCAAGCGCGCTACTTCGTAGATTGCAACAGTCGCTTAGCATCAGGCGAGACAAAATTTTGTTAAATATAGTTTTTGAGTGAACATGGATATCCTATGAGACTAAAATCGGGTGCAAAATTAGGATCTAATACCCAATTTTCAATAAAACTTAGAATTTAGTCCGTGAATATATCGACGGTGCAGATTTCATCACATCGGCAAGCTCTCAGTGGAAAATACTAATCTTTATGAAAATTGGATTGGCTTCGAAATAATCTCTAGACTAGAAAATTGGATCCGTGAGATTGCATCTTTCCCCGCGAACGAATTACAGGCTGGAATAGGTGCTTGTAGCGGGACGATTGGCAGCCGAGAAAGCAGTTTTAACAACTATGATGCGATTCCCGTTTAAGTAAAATTGAAAGAATCAGAAACCTAAGTAATCAGCTGAAGTTAAGAAAATCCGTAAGTTCGTAATTATTTTTTGATTTTTATTCCCTGTCACCACGAGAAAACTATTTTCCAGCGTCGAGTCGAGCTCGTTTCATCGTCTCAAGTTTATTGTCAAATGACATTTCTGACAAGTTTTTGTAGTTATTTCCTTGTCCAATTTCATTTAATAAATTACTCTCTGACAACGTTTATCTAAAATCGGACAGCAATCACTTTATACGTCGCGGCAAATATCACAGTCAACTTATCTCCCATCAAAAAATAAAAGTAGGAAATCAGGAAGAAGCGATCGATCATTGATCGAAGCCGTACTTTCGCTGTACGGACATCGCCAATACCTGTAAACAGTAGCTTCCACGAGATACCATCTCGCCTCTGTCGCTCGCCGGTCACCGCTCGATCGACGCCATATTGCTTTTATAACTTTTTATTTTGCTTTTTTTCGAACGCGGTAAGACTCGAATCAGATCTCAAGTCCTTGTAAATTGGTGGGATTAAATCGTCTGGGTAGCATTTTTTGAATTAATGTTGCCCGTGCCATAAATTCCATTGATAAAAATCATTTTATTCATTGGCAATAATGAAGTTCATCAATGTCACCTTTTTTAATAAAAGTTGTGTTATGTATGTATATTGACGAAGTGTTGAAAAAATAAGTAAAATATTACGATTAGTTCGGAATTATGCATGCTTACAGAATTTAGTGCTTGTCGTTTGTCAAAGTTAATTGAAATGGACTTCATGTTGTGAAAAGTTTGGTTTATTTTCTAACCCCTTACTCAAAAAGAGGGGTCTTATGTTTATACCTGGCGAATTCAAAGAACATGTCTTTTTATAGAAAATAATTTAAATAAAGCACCTAGATTTACGTAGGTACTTATAGTTCTATTCACCACAAACTTTTAAAAGAAAATAATTTATATAAATTTAATCACCTAGATTTACGTACTTATAGTTCTATTCACAAACTTATTTCACTCCAACAGTACAGTAACTGTCAATATTGACATACGTAACGGAAACAAGCGTTATCTGTGGCCCTGATCTTGTGATAGTCTATTGTTTATGTTTTTATTACTAAGCGATTGTTAATTTATTAGAGACAAAGCTTAGACGGAACGTAAGAAACTGACACACTTTCACAAAATTATCCCTTGTTACAATTGAATAATCGAGCCTAATGCTATTGAACTAAAGAAACACATTATTAACTCCCGTCCCGACCCAAAAAGAGGGGTGTTATAAGTTTAACGTGTGTTTCTGTGTATCTCGGTATCTGTATATCGGGTACTAAAAAAAACTGTATAGTTGTGTATCTGTATATATGTATATATCTGTCCGTCTGTGGCACGGATGGTCCGATTTTGATCTAGTTTTTGTTCGAAATAGGATTTTGTCGAGAGTGTTCTTAGCTATGTTTCATCACAATCGATTCAGAAATTTTTTTTGTCGGGGTTTATTGAGTTTTCTAAAGTTATTCCAGTCAGAGGTTTGCATTTCTTTAAAACATAATTAGGATGGTAATAAGGCAATCGTTTGATTACACCTAGTGTTCATTAATGACCGGCCACTGTTTTGCACTATACAGACGGTTTTGCCAAACGTGTCCTAGTTTAGAAATCGGATTACTATTTGTATTATGTTTTATTTTACGATTATCTGTTCTAGTGCTTTGTATTTCCTTAGCACGAACTTCGTGTAAGATTATATTTTCGAGAATGCAATTTCTTCTAAACCAATCCAACCGCAAGCGTAGAGAAATTCTTCGTAACGTCATTACAGCTGATAACAATGGTCTGTACGCTGTATTCCTGCACACTGACGTGTGTCGCTCTACGGCTCACACGTAACCCATTGTTGCCAGGGAAACCGTTCAAAACAGCTTCATTCTGACAAGAATTCATATTTACGAGTGCTTAGAAACCAGATTTTATAATAGAGATACTGGAAATTGCATTGTCAGTTGAGGTTTGTTTAGAGTTCGACAATGGACAATATGCTGCTCCTTCGTTGAAGTGACGTCAAATAACTTTCCTCTGTTTGAACGTTGATTATTTGCGGCCGCTTTGAAGATATTTCATGTTTATAGAAACAAAATTTACAAAACCTTTGATATCTAAATGTTTTGCAGTTTGTAGTTAGTAAAATTAGTAAAAAAAGTACTTACTCGTTACACGATGTTACTGATGTCTGCGAAACGGTCACCAATGTGGTCGTGGTTGTCGTCAGCTGATCTCCCAGGCACTTACTCCTCAAACACTTACTGAGCACTTTGTCTTCTTTTAACGGCTGTAGAACTTCTTTACTTTTGTTGGGACCGGTTTTCACTGTTGATCTTTGGAATTTCAAATTTGCACATGTCTTAAAATCCGTCGAAATTTCAGTATCTTCTGTAACTATAGCTCCTTTCTTTGTCCTACTTACTAATTTACAGTTTTTACCGATTGTATCACCGTCTCTTACCAATTCTTCCTTAGAATCTATAACTTCCTTGTGTAGAGGTAGACCGTTTTCAATCATGCTTTTAATACTATCAGTACTAAGTAAAATGTTATCTAAATCTGTGGTATTCATATATTCGTCGTAGTTTTGCTGTATAGGTTGTCGTCTTTGGTCTTTTTGCCACGTGTTTTGGTAATCGAAGCCGTATATGGGTTCTGTTTCTACGCCAAAAGTTCTGGTTTCATCAGGAGCCGGTTCTATATTAGTGTCTTCAAAAAATTCGTCTGTTAATTCAGTGATTTGAGCTCCAGGTCTTTTGGTGTCCATATTGTCAAAGTTCAGAAAGTTGTTATTGATGTTGTTGAATTTTCTTTTTCCGTATAATTGTCTGTAGTATTTCTCCTGGTCGCCGTACATCCAACACACTTTCCACCATTGCTTGCACATAAGTATGTTTGCTGAGTTCGATGCCTTCACTTGACGGGTCGCCGTGGCCGACATTTTGTTTGCTTGTTTTGCTGCTACTGCTGACTGATTAAGATTAATTTATGGAAGCTTGTAAGGCGAGGTATGTTTATTGTGACAAATGAGATTGCAATATGTGTTAATATAAAACGTTATAGCCAATTTGGAAACACATTAATATTGTTCTGTTGAAGCTCAAAATGATTCAGAAATGTCTTGTAAATTTATTGAGATGGCCTCAAAATTAACAATTATAGTAATATGAAGCATTATTATAATGAATTGTGCTATTTACTGTTATGTTAGCAACAGTTTTACTATTTTTTTGCTTACGTATTTTTATAGTTTAATAAAGTTATGAAAACCTTGACATAGCCTCGGTTGTCTCGAGCGGTAACGTTACTGAGGCCTGTGATCACGTCGACTCTCGGCTCCTCCATCTCTGCGGTTACATCTTATTTCATTTTATTTATGTTCTTGAACATTCCATTGTCTACGTGATTTACCGACTAATTGCGCTAAGGAAAAATTTTGCTTTCTATTTTTATGACATGATAGTATCGTATGTTGTCGTTTGTGAAGGTACAATAACTGCTTATTTTTATTGTCTAACATAATTGACAGGCCTCATGGCTCAGTGGTAGTACGCCTTCTAAGCTGTAGGTCGTGGGTTCGATCACCATTCAAGGCAAACATTTCTGCTGAACATGATTATTTGTTCTGTGTCTAAGTATTTTATGTATCATATGTATGTATTCTATCAGCCATCTGGTTCCCATAGTACAAGCTTTGCTTAGTTTGGGGCTAAATGGTTTTGTATGAAAATAAGTAAGTTTTGGTGAACTACAAAGTTAAATACAAAAATATTAGCAGAAAAATCAGCCCAAGAAATAATTCCAATGTTATTAAAACAACTTGATCAAGATCGTGGTCATATTTCGCATTTGTTTTAATGAACAAAAAACAAGATCGGAAATAAAAATCCGGTTATATAAATACCGGACTGGTGATACAGAAACGGTACAAATAATGTTATTATCGCGAAATTTTATGACTTTATTAATGAATACTGGATTAATACAAGGCTATATTCACATCGAAGATAAAATGTTTGCTTATTGGTTAACATATCATCCACTAATTTATATATCTTTTATTTAGAGTAATAAAATTTTGCAGCCTAAGTAGATATTGTGAATTAACCCTTAGTATTATAATAACATCTTTAATTACAAATTAAAGCCAACCCGTTTAAAAGTTTAATAACTAGTTACCTTTTTGCTAAAAGCAATTTCTTCTTACTAAATATTTTTCATAATTTCGTTTATGAAAAATACTATAATATATGAAACAAATAAAACAGAGATATAAATAAGAGATTCAAAAGTGTATTAATAAAAAACATAATTGAAATAAATGAATTGAATTGAACAGATTTACACTATTTGAATTGTATGTCAAAACAAACATCGAAATCTGTTTAACTATTTACTTTGAATTGAGAGAAATAAATGACTATCTAATACACAAGTTTTATTAAGATAAGGCAACTTTTAGTAAGATGACTAGGATGACTAATGAAATGTTCGCTAACCTCCTGCCCTGCGGCAGAACTCTGGCCTAAACTCAGATACACGATAGCCGATCGATTATATGGCGTGGCTTTCTGGGAAACGCCCGCGCCGGTGAGCCGGTGGATTAATGAGAAGGTCAATGGAACGGTGGTGCTGGCGAACGCTCAACAAATTAGAACAGAATTATACGCATTTGTGATGCTTCTGTAGATTAACGTTAACAAAAACAGTTACTATAGAAATCCCTACTATCATTCTGTTTAAAATACTAATTCGTCATATTTTGTTTTGTTTTTGTTATTTTAGTTTTACTGCAGTAACACGGGCATTTTTTTATTGCTGTTCTAACAACTTTCAACTGCAGTAGTGAATAAATAAATAAATAAATATTTGTGGACATTTCACACAACACCATCTAGCCCAAACTAAGCAAAGCTTGTACTATGGAACTAGATGGCTGATAGAATACATATATACTTTTTTTTTGTAAATATATACAATTACATATATACATATGATACATAGAAACACCCAGACACAGAACAAACATCCATGCTCATCACACAAATGTTTGCCCTGGGTGGGGATCGAACCCACGACCTTTCAGTTCAGCAGGTAGACGTAAACACACTACCAACTGAGCCACAAAGTCGACAAATAGAAAAGAAGAAAAAGAAGGGTAATTGAATTACCTGTGTTACTCCTAGTAGTAAGATTGGTAGTAACACGTGGACAATAAACCTTTATAAATCAATGACAAATTTATAGATTCTCAACTTTTCGAAACGCCCCTTTAATTTATAACGACTTGAATGCATTTTATTATACTTCATAAAGGTTCTCAATTCAATTGTTTTGTTTCAATTGATATTCAGATTTGTCCCATAGAAATTTCATCATTTGGTTCAGTAGTTTGGTGCTTAAAACTTGCTCATTTTGAATTCGGTTGTTTCATTTAAACTATAATTGTTTTACAAAATAGATGTACATTTGCCCACCAACTTGAATGATTGTAAGCGACTGTGGCCGAGGATGGAGCTTGTGATTCTACAAGATAAAATGCACTTTAGCCTTGAAAATTCCAGGTGTAGTAGGGAGTTCCTGTCCTGTGCATGATGCATAAAAAATGTGGTTCGAAATCGTTAATACAGATTTTGGATTTCGATATACTTGTACCTACTTCCTTTGATATTTAAATGTGAAGATCAAATAAACCTAGTCAAGTGCTTGCTCATGTACGATAGTACATGTGTGTTTGTTTGTCATGTATCCATGACAAACAAACACACATTAGGAAGTCGGCATCGTGTCAAATACGTCGAATCGAATCGTGACGAATTAACGAGCGAAATTTACACCATGTCACATAGAATTCCAACGACGTCTACCGTTATCGGATTAAATCACCTTATTAACCTGTACACGGACCTGCGCGCACGCATGCAAAATAACACTAAAACAAAACTATAGCTATCTCTTTTAGTTTGTTTTACACGAGTTAGGATAGAACGGGATGGATATACTTTTGTAATGTCGATTCAGGTTTATGGTAATAAATTATTTTTGTATTGTCTTGCCTATACAGAAGGCTTTCGGTAGCTTAATTTAGCGCGGGCACAGTTTTATATTATGTTGTAATGATTAATGTCTGGTGGAATACCATCTTTATTGTGCCTCTAGATAATAATACATATATTATAAATTTTAACACTTCGCATGTAAATCGGAGTATATCGTCGATTCTCGTTCATATCGTTTTATATTTTATTGCCTCAATAGTTCTTCTAGCTAATTTAAGTAATTTCATCCTGTTATATATTTTTACAATCTATTGCAACATTAAAGTAAACTTTGTAGTATGGTTTTATACCCTAATTAAAATATAAGTAGGTACATAAAATATTTACAGACGAGATAAAAAATAAGTCTAAACTTGATGTTTTTGATATATTTCTACGAAAACTTAGTTGTATAATTTAGTTTTTAATACGCTTTACAATTATAATCTTTGTATGAAATCTGCAGGACCTTTAGGTGTACTTAAAATAAATATTTTATTACAATTAAATAAAAACCAAGTCAGAATAAGTTTACAAATTGCACACAAGGTCTTTAGAGCTCCAGAGGTAGCAACAAAAATAACAAATCACAAAGAGTCCGACATATAAGTCTATAAATAGTAGAGTTGTATGATTGTGTACCAATACTGCGGTTATTGTCATTGAAATTGAAAGCTATGATTGAATTATGATTTGGAATTGAATCACGTATTCGATGATATCTTCGGGCTTTCTGTAAGGGGTAGAGGGAATCGATGACGAACATTCCTAGATGTTACCATTGGGCTGTATGTACTTACGTGCCAGAGGAGCTATCTGAAGCAAAATTATTCTCAATTTTTTTGGTAAAGTAAACAAAACAGCGTTACAGCATTGACATAATAATAAAATTGCATCGTTTATCTACGATTATACGATAAGATTGATACTTGTAACGCAGAATTGCATCTATGGTGTGTTTTCTCGTCAGCAAACGTCGAAAGCAGTCACTTCACTATATATTCACTATTATTATAGTAAGCCACCGAGTGAGGTGCGGCGCTCTCGCCGCAGTTGAATGTAACAAAGTAGCTATGAGTGCATGGTGTCTGCTCTCGTACGTAAGTAGGTACATACAGCTCAACGGATGTAACTAGTTTTAACGACGGTACATGTATCTTATGCTACATTTAATTATAAAGTAAATGGAAATTTAGATAGGTTGTATGATCCTTATGCTTACATGGTGGTTAAATTTAATTAGACTAAAATTTTATATTGAAAGAAATTCTTACTTCCAATAATATGGTTAAAAGGTACCACTTTACTTAAAATTACGCTATAAATACATTTCTTAATAAGGTATTTATAGGTATTTATTTCTTAATAAGGTAAGTTATTTCTTAATAAGGTATGGTAATCAATCATATATAAATTATGATATTCAATTAAATGTATTTTGAATCATAATTTCGTTAACCATCAGCAATTTATAGCCAAAGCATAATACAGTTACAGTTTCATTTATACCTACAATTCTCACCGTATCCCTCTCCCCCCCCCCCCCCCCCCCCCCCATCAATAAATCCTTTTCACAATCCTTTCTACATTTATAGTTCCCATCTGGTTTTGCTTTAGCTTCTGGTGAACCACAATCCATCATTCAATTCCGATTTATGGCCTCAGATTTTATTGGTTCTCTGTCCACTGTCCACCTTTGCTCTTGTAAAAAAGTATATTAAATCGGGAAAGGAATGCTTTAGATCTTGAACTGGAAGCCCTCAATGGTCAACTAATGCCGAGCAAAATAATTCTTTATAGGTTTGCTCTGTCAATCAACTTTGAAGCACGTGTCAATAAAATTTTATATAAGCTCCTTACGTCTTAGGTTAAAAGTATATTAGGTCATTATCCAGCAAAAAATATAGTAGATACCTTACAGAAAATACTAGTAAGACCAGCCACTAGGTGGACAGAAGGTATTATACAAGAGGCAGGAAGACGCTGGATGCAGGCCGCTTCCAACCGGTTTTTTTTGGAAATCCATGAAGGAGGCTTATGTCCAGCAGAGGACTTCTTCTGGCTGAGATGACGATGATGATTACAGAAAATACTCTTTTATTTACATTCCTGTAAAATTTGATTAAGCATTAAATGTCTCTACAATTATTTTATTGCCACGTAACAAGTATGAAGATTTATAAAACTATCAAATTTTAAATTAATATCGGTTATAAATATTCAATTAGGATGAATGCGGATGTATTTGTAAATGCAGTGACAACTGCTGAGTGCTGATAGACATCAAAATAGCCGGCGATCGTCGTTCCACCATTAGTCTCATAAAAACTGTATTGAATCAGAAGAGGAATGCCTCAGATGTAAGGCCAGGGGCAGGAGTGAGACGTTTTTCGCATTTCGCCGCGAAGCTGCACCGGCGGCATCGTAATTTGTCGCTAACGGCAATACTGGTTTGAAGATGTTGGACGCAGGTTCCATCGGAGCTGATGTGACGTAACCAAAATGTTTCTCTAGTGACTAGACTAGATTGTTAGATGGTGAGTCAGTCACTGAAATGGTAGAACTAATTCTTTTAAATTGATGGACATGCTTTCAAGTTTATAATGATAGATATATTGAATCAACCCAAATATGTACATATTGTATCTGTATCCGATTTCCACATTTTTCCTGGTCGTTCTCTGACATCATATAGTTTTTTGATGTGAAACAAACGTAGAATATATTAATAATAATGAATGTATAGCCAGTGGGTTTTTTAATCTTTTAATTTTTTTATACATAAGTTATACATTTTGTTATAAAATCATCTAAAAACCTAGGTTCTGACAGACATTGGTTGAATCTCTGATTCTCTACGAATGATGATATAAAAACGACTTAGATAATCACAGCCTATTTACGGTACAATAGAGAGAAGAAAGTCCACATTTGTACCCTTCCCTACACCTCCGTCCGTTCCATAAACATTATCATTACTTGTAGTGCCTTCGTTTATCCCTTTAAGGAGTTAAGAAAAGGAACGAAGGAATTTGTCCCTACACTCCGCTCGATCGTAAGTTACGGCAACTATTTATGTATTCATAGGCTATGGATAATAGAGTTTAAATTGGAAATCCATTTGAGAGCATACCAACCTACATATGTTCAGCAATGGACTAGATAATGGTGATAATGATAAATAAATATACCTTTCCATGTTCAAATCCATACGTTCAGTGCTTTAGTTTAAATTGTCAGTTAGTCACCGGGCAAATAAATTTATATAACTGTTATTATAGATAAGGTATTATAGTGTTATTTATGGAATATATCTCTCAATTTCAAGATAAGATACTAACTTCTTCGCCGACGTCGTCATGTAAGTTAATTGTCTCTTAGTCGTCTGCAATCATCATTAAATCAATAACTCTATTTACGACTGAAGTAAGGATTGTAACGAAACAAGTCAATTAATAAAGTATTGAATAAACTTTTATTTTAATTTTAGATTGTATAAAACTATGTTACGTATACATTAAAGTTTGAATTTTCTACGACCTACATTCCGCGGCACGAACCATTTTCATTTCGAGTTTTGCGTCATACTTTAATATTTCGGGTTATATAATTAATTCTCTTCATCATCATATCTGCCACAAAAATCCACTTCCCCAAAGCCAACCTCACCCCTGGCCTGGGTTTCCAATATGCCCGTTAGAAGCGATCACTCACCAGCGTTTGCTTTCCACCTGTATGAGTTTGTCAGTCCACCTGTCGGTCGTCTTACAATGCACCTGCCAATGTGTAATCAGGCTCTAGAAAGTTGTCCCCATCGGGCATCGGCTATCAGTTCAGGTGAAGAAAAACATCGCGAAAACCCTGCAAGTCTGAGAGTTCTCTAAGTTTCTGTGTTTGATGGTAAGCAACGGTGACATTGAAGATAAGGTGATAAGTCAATATAAAAGAAATATGTACAACTTTAGACACATTGTTGATGCCCACTATACAGGAATGGAATTCTTTGCCGCCATCTCAGTTTCCTGAGACCTACAATCTTGGTATTTTTAAGGCTAGAGTGAATAGATATCTTCTAGATCGACGAGCTCCATCCTCGGCCACACAGTCGCTTAACATAAGGCGAGTCGGTGGCCAATCGTAGATCTATCTTGCATTAAAAAAAACTTTATCCTTGTAAATTCCACGACATGTCACTACGTGTAGTATCACTTATTCTGTGTAGTTTACATTTCTAGACGAGTTATTGTCATGAATATTTATGAAGGAATATTGGCTATGGAGAGAATTTCAAATTTACTCCGCCGTAATAAAGTGTAAATGACCTGTAGCATAGTTTTACAGAAGATGCCCGTTTTATTAGTTCGGATCAACAAATTGAGTTAATAACACAAATTGAGTTAATAATGCAGTCGTCTTACATTAATCAAGTTAAAAAATGCGATAGAAAAAAAAAATTAAAATGAAACGAGTGAATGACAGTTATTAGTATGTGAGTACATATAAATGGGTGGAGATTGTTTGAAATATCCATAAGCTTTGTTGCTGATTGGAGATTATTTAAAATATCCATAGGCAGTTCATCTCACTTTTTCAAATTTTTTATTAATTAGTTTTAGTATAATTTATAATGGTAATAACGTGTGTTGTATTGAGATACATCTCAATACAACACAATACAGTACAATTTCCAAAACACGGACCCAAAAGTTTGACATCCGTTGGTCGTTTCTTACAAATAGTCCCGCGTCGCCTGACATTTATATTAGCACATCGCGTGAGTGCGGAGCGCAGTATCTTATAAGTAGTAATACATGCGTCACTGCCGCAGCCGGCCCGGAGCCCGGAGCCCGGACAGCCGGCAATTTAGCCGGACCTAACCTCGGGCTACGGCGCTATTACGGCTTTCAAAAATAACACATTTGCAACTCTACAATACAGACATAAGAGCTAAAACATTTTAAAAAATCTAATTATTTTTTTATAAATGCCTTCAAAGTTAATAATAAATTTACAACTCTATCGCCTAGGGGTAAAGTTGGTAATGGCTTGAAGGTTATTTAAATGGTTAGTTTGTGTTCCCGGTGTCGCCCGCGGCCGGCTGCGACTACCGGCGGTTGCGAGGCTTCTTTTTTCCCTCGGTAATTGATATTTAATGAGATTCTCTGATATTTTGATTATAATTTTATAATCATAGTTTTGAATTGAGACAAATTAACTATTTTGAGTTAACTTTGTTTAAGTAAATATTTTCATCTAGATAAACTATTTAGGCATGGTTAGTAAATACAATTATATTTGTTTCTAAATATTTCTGATTATCTGAATTAGGTTTTAATAGAAAGAGAACTGTGAAAAGCTGGCCGGAATACTACGACATTATATCCACATGGATGTCGCGCCAGCGCTCAACGTCCGAACTCAATGAGGTCTAGCGGCAACCTTACACTACTTACACGGTTGAAATAATTTCGAATTTCAAAATAATTCGAAGCGGCAAAATAGATCTCTAAACTTCCCAATCTAAATTAGGCTTTAGCGCGACGACATAGAGTTTAAATCAAAATCTTTAATTTCGTCATTGTTGTAATATGTATTGTAAATCTGTTTTAGACGTGTCTATCTCATAATTATCATAAACGGAAAATAATTTCAACTAAATTTAGAAAAATATCTAAAATGCACGTCCTCATTTTAGTGTCAGGAACATCTTAGACCGCTATGTCATATCATGTCATGCCATGTCATGTCATGGCTCACAGCAGCGTCTGCCGGTCATACCTGCGTTATAAAATGCAGCAGTAAAATAATTTAATGATGACTAAGGAATTAAAATAAAATATGAACGTTAACAGTACCTATAAACAATAATTAAAAATATAAAATAAAATCTTCACATAGAAACAAATATTTAAAAGTAATAAAATTGTCTGTTGTAAATATCAACAAATTTATTAATCAACTGAACTGAAGGAAAATACAATGGAGTACAACAACAACATTATTTACGAGGAGTAAAGAACCCGCTACCTCGGTTTACGACACCTCACTGCCGCGTAACAACTCGACAACGACATACTCGTAACAAAGGGACGCGTGCGCACCTCACACACACTACGCTACATTGTTGTACGACGGCGGCATAGAGGACATAGTTGTAGATATTGGGACCAATTCTGTTACAGGATCACTGAACGCAGGACTAGCGTCGTTTAACATCGGGCGAGTTGGCGGTCAATCGTAAATCTAACATAAAATAAATAAATAATAATACCAAAACTCGTGGATCTTTTCTAACCGCGGCAGAAACAGAAAAGGCATTAATATAGTCCTACTAATTTAGTTTGAATCCCGATATACATACATTATAATACTAAATGATTACCTAAGTCAGGTTCATTAGATTTAGGTAGAAACTCTTTAAAAGAAGAGGCTTTAAACCTTTTCTGGAAAAAAGAGAAAAAATTCTGCTTTTTTTAATAGCTGGACAGATGTTGCCAGTGGTTTCCAGACGCGCTACAAATGACGAGAGCGTATTTAATGACCTACCGTGCGTGTTCAAAGGATAGAACCTAGTACTAGATGCTATCGCCGTGAAATATTTGATGGAGTTAAAAGGCAAACGGTATGAACATTCATTGGCTTTATCGATTTAAATTGCAGCGGTAGATACGGTGATAAGAAATAACATTTATTGATATTGTTGTATAAATACGAATAGCCGACTCGCTTGTTGTTAACAACGTTGCAATGATGCTTGCCGCACTATGCTTGTTGTTAACAACGTTGCAATGATGCTTGCCGCACTATGCTTGTTGTTAACAACGTTGCAATGATGCTTGCCGCACTATGCTTTACAAAAAACATTTTTTAGATTTTTAAATAATCACATCCTAATGTTTGTAGGTGTTTTATTAGTTTCGTCCCTCTCTCACGCTCGAATGGATGAACGTATTGGAATCAAATTTAGCATGGATATAGTTTATAAGCCTTATACTTAAAAAAACTGAAAACCGGCTTCAAAATGTGCAATTTTGTTTTAAAAATTAAATCACTGAACAGATTTTGACGAAGTCTATGGGACCACCTGGGAAGTATACCCTTTCCAACAAAAAAAGAAATTTCAAATCGGTCCAGGCGTCTTCGAGCAATCCGGGAACATACATAAAAAATATTCCGACGAATTGAGAACCTCCTCCTTTTCTGAAGTTGGTTAAAATGAAGATAGCATTAATTCTAAAAAAGGAAACTGTTCTTAAAGGAAGCAGGTGAAATTTCGAGACACAGTTAGTTTGACATAAGTACCTATTTTCTGAATGCGCTTAAAACTGCGTTAGGTACTAAACAACTAGATGCTTGACAGATTTTGATGTAATTGGGCTTGATCTTTAAACAATTTTTTTTTTTTGCTAAAAAGGGTATACTTATTTTCAGATTAGTTCTCTAGAAAATCCAAATGGGTTCCATAGTTTTTAAAACAAAATTGCACATTTCGAAGTCGGTTTTTTTAACTATAATAACTCAATTTTAGAAATAGCTTTTGAGTATGTTCTTTCAAAGCGATACAAGCCAATGATGTCGTCAGTGTTACGTCGGTTCACGCACCGTCTCTGTGGAGCTCGAGCTCGTTGACGCAGCAGTTTTGTCCGATGCTCGAGAGTACAGGCGCTACTCAGGCCTACGGAGAACTGGCTAATGTTTTAAAAATAAATATGAAATTAGGCGTAACTAAATATGATGATCAGTAGAGAGTTGTTTTAGTCGTGGCTAGGAGAGTCGTATGGAGAACCAAGTAATATCATTATAAGAAAATAAACTATGCAAATGGTCACTACAGTTAGTTGAAGTAAATAATAAAATTCATGTCACTCCCATAACTGAAAGGAATCTAATACCTCGTTTGTAGCAATCCGTCAAACGGTTTAGGCGGCACAACGCTGAACAATTAGATATATGTATATGAACAAAACTAAATGAATATTGCCAAATGGGTAATAAATAAGCGATAACTTTTCACTTGTCTCTTTTTCTGCTAAGTATTGTTTTACCGTCAATGTATACGAGTATGTGGCGTCAAACTGCCTTATTGGTCTTTGATGCTCTTCCTACCCCATATGGTAAGACAGGCGTGATTATGTATACGTATTGTTTTATTTAGACTCAAAAAGTTGGCAAACCGACATGTAGTTAAGAAAAATACAAAAAAGTGAGCATGACGCGTTTTAATGTATTTGGCATAAAACATGTCGTGATATTTGGTATTAAAATGTTTGGGAAAGAAGTCAATATACATCTAAAATGGGACCAGTTTTATTACGAAGAATGCGGCACGCAAAGAAGTAATAATTTCCTACCTCTTTGGTGGTAAGTTATAAAAACTGTTGTCAAAACCATATACACAGCTAGTTTATGTTTTAATATAATTAAATAAGTGACCATTCAGTCGTAGTTGAAATATCTAAGTTTATAGTTGAATTATAATATTACGATAGAGAGATAAGCTAAATGTGTCCATCAAGGTATAACAGAAGTCACGAGCGCTCGCGGCTCTTGCTTGTGTTGAAGTCGAGCTTGTGTGTGTGTGAGTGCGCTCGCTCTCCCCACACTGTACACACACTAACGGGACTGTGTGTGTACACAATGCTATTTAAACACTACATATAAAAGCTTGTACGCGATCGTACACTGCAACGATGTATTATTAAAACTATGCAGATGTACTAGTTATAACATCAAGCTGCAGGTGGTCGGCTGTTTCACTGACAGTTCACTTTTATACGTTACTTTAACTGTAATTTGAAGATATAGTAAAGTATGTAATTATATAATTATGTATACTGCATACGTTTAACATTTTCTTGATGTGTACGATAGGTCAAGAAAGGCCTCCGTGGTCGGTCAAACGTTATGCGTCAAATTATCATTGGTTTGTTTTAGTGTCTCTGATTTGTAAAGTATAATTTAGTTTAATTATTTGATTTGTATGCGTTTAACGTTGATGCGCTCGAGCACAAGGTACGTGTGTTCTGGCTTGTATGCCTTATTCATTCAAGATGTGTTTTTGCATGTATTACCATATCAATGCCAAGCGAAACAAGCGAGCATAATAAAAGGCAATTTTTTTTTATGTCAGAAAACGACTGACGAGTATTCTTGAATCATAGCTAAGAAGAATAGTGTATTTATTCTTCTCAATGTGATCAAACCACCATTCAAACAAACCTCATCATCTTCCTTCCCTTATCCCACTCAGGTGAGGTTGCTGCAGTATGTATATTTTCACAAGCTTTTGTTTAATTTGAAATATCATGTATATACATATGTATTTTCGGAGATAATACAATAATATGGTACCATGGACCTGTTCTGATGATGGACCCGAAAGACGGCCACAGGAATATCTAGGGTCTGATGATGGAGTCGGAAGGTGGCCATAGGAACTTCTGAACTAAACAATATAAACCCATCAAGTTTGAGCTCGATTGATTCGTCTTGAGGAGTATTTTTTTTAATCAAATCTATACTAAAATAAAAGTTTGCTTTACATTTTTTATTTAGTTATTTAATCTTCATTTGTATCTATTATTCCTGATATCTGAATTCGTCCCTTTCTTACTCATTCATTCACGCAATTCATCCACTCTTTCTTTGTCTGTTTTCTAATGCTGTGCTCTTTCAAACAAACCTATAAATATATAATGCTTTCTCTTGAATGAATGAATTTCCTGTCAGAGTATGTACAGCCTAATCCTCTGCTGAAAGCACCTTCCAATTTCCGCCCCCAAACCTCCTCACCAACCCCCAAGAACATACACCTCAACCCACTATCAAAAAAAACTCTGCTGATAGATACGTGATGGCTCTTTTTCATGGAACATCAAAATAGGAAGAAGGAAAGAGAGGTATTTGCCCATCAATGGGATAATACAAGCAGACATAATAATTTAATTATGGTGAAGCGATATTCCCACGGACCCGCTTCTGTTTTGTTCAAATAGTGAAAATAAGTTTCTCCATTCACGAGATATTATCTACACGCAGATTAGGAAAGCGCCTCTTTGTAAACATTAACACCTATACATTACTAATAACGAGAAAATGTTGAAAATGTATTACAAATTAGATCAACAACTCAACAACGACGTGGAATTCGCACAATGGTTAGCTTTGGTTAATTTAGTGAATATGTTGTGAATTGTGAATGTCCAGCCACTGCTGGACATATTTAGATAAAAATATTTTATGTATAAGAAGCTTGTTTATGTAAAAAAAATGTTTCCTAAATATATGTTTATATATTATGTTCAGATGATAATTACATATGTGTATACCGTAGTAATGTTAAAAATACTTCATATTGCAATTTCATTACGACAATTTTTTCTCAGATGATTATTTTTGTTTGGTGTTTTTGACTTATAGCATTTCAGAGGGTGAAAGGGATGTAAAACGTAATG
This sequence comes from Lycia hirtaria, assembly GCA_947563715.1. Taxonomy (NCBI): domain Eukaryota; kingdom Metazoa; phylum Arthropoda; class Insecta; order Lepidoptera; family Geometridae; genus Lycia; species Lycia hirtaria. Next base: position 617,966 of record OX387384.1, on the reverse strand, counting down.
CTATTCAGTTCTTCCATGAATTAACCTTAATTGCCAATAAACCGAGTCTCACGTGTTCCAAACAATAACACTGTAATCCTTTGTGAGGTCACTTTCTACACAAGGCACTGAACCGCGAACTAGCGCGCTTCCATCCTGGACACGCCCTTATGTCACTCATATATCAACGTTGAACCACTTTACATTCAAATTTCGAATAACCACCGGCCACTGAGAACGAAAACGCGCGAAAAACATTCGATATTCAAACGCGAACGCTTCAAGCGACCGTGCATGCGCTACTGGCGCACGAGTGGCCAGCCGAGCGAGATGCCACCGTGCACAAGACAAAATATATAATTTTCCTTTTAATAGACAGAGATAGACAACAAACCATCCCTTTTGCTTACGAAGGCTTTAAAGTTTAACTAGTTTTAATTTTAACGTCGTAGAGTTTCCTGGCTTTACCTACGATCTACTGATTTATTTCATATTTTTTCTTAGAATTTATCTTTTCTTAAAATTTTGAAGACAAAATTAGCAATACAATATCAACTAAAGTATTATGAAAAACTAAAAAAACGCCAAATACGTTTGTAATAAAATGCCAAAATTATGAAAAAAAAGTTTTATGTCACTGCTCTATTACGAAACGTCATAAACATTGTAGAAAGAAGTTTCCATTTTAATTAAAAATAGAAAGTTTTCCAAATGAAGAATGTCGGAGGTTGGATTAATGAGGTATGTATAGCGAGTAATAAATAGGTTTTATGAGTTTTAGATTAACATTGATGGGTAGCCTTAGGAACTGGTATCTCATCTGTGGCTTGGCTTTGAGACTTCTTTCTCATTCGTCAATCTTTGTATTTAAAAAATATCTATAGTAACCCCTCCTCAAACCAAATTCAAATCTGCGTGTTCAAAAAACAGTTATAGTTGAAAAAGCGTACATTATAGCCCCAGAATTCTAAATTCAAACCTAAAAATATTAAAGTTCTGTTATTGTTATTCCAAAAATCTTAACCAATGATACTCGGGAAACTAGATGGTTAACGACATCTAGGACAACAGAATCAGTCAAGAGGTCAGATTCAAGTCAAGTTAAGAGCATTCTTACCTGGAAAATATGACCCCTGTTCTAGCGAAGTTGGGTATGAAAGCGAAATTTAAACGGAAAAGAAGGTTTTATAACATCGTCATGTATATATGTGTGTATAAATGCTTGTTTCCGCGCGATGTTCACTAATTTAGGAGATAGTTTCATTTCCTCCAGGTTGATTAGGCGCCGTCAAATAAAATAATGTCTACTACGAACTGCGTCTAAATTGAGTTCCCATGATTAAGGCGCCAGGAGATGACGCCATGATGGATGATGTGATTACACTGATCATTGATTACGTCTACATGTAACCGTTTATTGTATTTTATAACCATGATCACTAATAGTGACGGAGAGGAGTTTGTCAACATATTGACAGACACAACACAACATGAACTAGTTATTATGAACCTGTCTGTGCAAAATAAAACGTCTAACTATTTCGCAACAGTTCCAAGTTATAGTTATAATATTGATATAGTTCAGGCGCAACAGTTCCAAGTTATAGTTATAATATTGATATAGTTCAGCCGCAACAGTTCCAAGTTATAGTTATAATATTGATATAGTTCAGCCGCAACAGTTCCAAGTTATAGTTATAATATTGATATAGTTCAGGCGCAACAGTTCCAAGTTATAGTTATAATATTGATATAGTTCAGCCGCAACAGTTCCAAGTTATAGTTATAATATTGATATAGTTCAGCCGCAACAGTTCCAAGTTATAGTTATAATATTGATATAGTTCAGCCGCAACAGTTCCAAGTTATAGTTATAATATTGATATAGTTCAGCCGCAACAGTTCCAAGTTATAGTTATAATTCCTAAAAGACACGGACCCTGAAGCCTCTAGAGCTAAATTTTTCAAATAAAAAAAGTTATAATTCCCAGGAAATAACGAAAATAGATAGATGAACTCTTTATTGTACACACCTTAAAAGTAATAACAAAGTACTTAAATAGAGTAGTGCAACAACAGGTGGCCTTATCGCTAAAAGCGATTTCTTTCAGGCAACCATAGGAGGACAAATAGTAGGACATTCCATTCCTGTTCAATTTACCTATATCAAGAATGTGGATGGAAATTGTTGAGTACGGATTTTTGGAATGTATGAGTGACGTATGCCAAATGTATGAGTGACGTGTGCCGAATGTATGAGTGACGTGTGCCGATTTATGAGTGACGTGTGCCTATTTATGAGTGACGTGTGCCGATTTTCTGCTTGTTAGTAGTGGAATAAGGTTATGCTCTTGCGCAGTCTCGTCAATATTAATCTGACAGAATGTAGCCAGACATGCTAGTTTACGACGGTGCTCGAAACTAAATAGTTTCTTGGCAGCTAGTTTGACATTTACTATTTTCGATCATTTACCATCAGATTTGCCTTGGTCATATTTAGTCTATTGAACACAAAATAAAATATTCAAATACATACTAAGACTCCTGATTAAGTTATAAAAAGACAATAAAACCAATATTATAGACCTTCGACCAGACATAATTTAAATTCTTGCAGTATAATGAGTGGACGGTCTAGTCCGACTAATTATCAATTACTATTCACATTATAGCCAACCTAACAACACTAATATATCAAACTCCCGTTACCAACCTTATAAAACCAGCTTCTCTATCGGTAGCTTGTTGAGATCTGTGTCACCTGCGCTGCATGGCAGGCTGCCAGTGATGGTCAGCGAGCTTCTTGAGATCTGTGTCACCTGCGCTGCATGGCAGGCTGCCAGTGATGGTCAGCGAGCTTGTTGAGATCTGTGTCACCTGCGCTGCATGGCAGGCTGCCAGTGATGGTCAGCGAGCTTGTTGAGATCTGTGTCACCTGCGCTGCATGGCAGGCTGCCAGTGATGGTCAGCGAGCTTGTTGAGATCTGTGTCACCTGCGCTGCATGGCAGGCTGCCAGTGATGGTCAGCGAGCTTGTTGAGATCTGTGTCACCTGCATGGCAGGCTGCCAGTGATGGGCAGCGATAAATCAAAATAGAGAGTAGCGAATACATTTATTTTGATTTGTAAAATATATCGGAGGAAACATTACTAAATCTAATAAAGTAAGAATTTAGTTCGTACAAGATTAGATTTTGATTCGATTGTTGTATTTCGTTCGATAGTTAGATTTTGTGATTTCAAATTCCGACATTTGAAAGTCGTTTTGATTTCTACGTGCCTTAATTTGCATGTCTCCGATGCTGTATTTATAGCATATTTTAATCGCAAATGCTATTTTGCACATTAATTAGATAAATAAGATAAGATAAAATTATTGATAGACATTTCACACAACACCATCTAGCCCAAACTAAGCAAAACCTGTACTATGGAACCAGATGCCTGATAGAATACATATATACTTTTTTAAATGCATATTTACGATACATAGAAACACTCAGACACAGAACAAAGATCCGTGCTCACCACTCAAATGTTTATCCTGGTGGGGATCGAACCCATGACCTACAGCCTAGCAGGCGGGCCTACTACTAACTGAGCTACGAGGCCAGTCTTAAAACAATTTAAACAAAAATATATATCAGATACGTGTAGTTTATACGACCTACTTAACCATTTGCGATTTCAAAATAAATTGATACTTAATTAAATTATAATTATAGTTTAAAAAACTGAAAAAACCGACTTCAACATACGCAATCTATGTAAATAGGGCGAATTCTGTGTACGCAATATATATATATATAGTAGTCGTCTGTAGAAAAGTGAATAGCAAGTGGCGTCACGGAGAATACATAAGTGACTTGCTATTCACTTTTCTACAGTTGTTTGGATGATACTTTATCAGTTATTTTATTATAAAAACCATAGTATACCGTATCGATTTTGATAAAACTTATATGGGACCACCTCTGAAGTATGATCTACCAAACACAAAAAGAATCATCACAATCAATGCACAATTGGCTGAGTAATCAGTGAACAAACATACAAAAAAATACATACAGACCGAATTGATAACCTCCTCCTTTTTGGAAGTCGGTTAATAAGTAGATCGCATGACTAAGTATAACTATTAGTATTCGTAAGACCGTATAACCTCATACAAGTGGCAGGAAGACGCTGGACGCAGGCCGCGCGCAACTGGTATTTTTGGAAATCCGTGGGGGAGGCCTATTAAGACTTCCCTCTCTTCCGGCACAATCAACAAACTGTTATCACCAGCTACTACTCAGAGAGCATAATGTCTTACTCTCTACACGAGATTAAATACCTGTGATCAATATAAATCAACTAACCACTTCTAGTTCATAATTATCAAGTAAGAGGCGGCCCCTTATCACGCTCGTAATGAGAAGGTAGCTTTCTAATGAAGCGTGGCTAGGGCGCTGCGTCACGCGTGCGGCGGGAAATTCTAATTTCAAACAGTTTTGTTGTCTTCTAAGGTTTGCGCGACTGTCACTGAAACCTATGTCGTTGATTATGTAGTCTCACCTGTGACTGGGAAACGTCAGCCCATAGCATTATATTAAATATATGCGATAAATCCTTTAATATTGGTTTCATTTTAATGAGTTTGTTTTTGTGTTTGTGGCCAAATCAGGTATTTATTGTAATTATTTGCGACAATCTAAAATTATTATCTTGCTATTCTAATTAGGATAGCAATGGATGCAAGATGGTAAGCGGGAGGGCCGGAAAAGGAGACAAGAAAGTGTGGATGGATGTGTAAAAATTATATGCGTGTGAAAAGTGTGAGTGTAGAGATGACGTATGACAGCAGAGTGAAGTGAAGAATAAGGGCATGATAATCATACCTCCTATTTATCAGTAATACATCGATCACTTGCAGTAGTTACCCGATCACGGTATAATTATGTACAAAAAACTGTTTCAAATTTGAATTTCCCGCAGCATGTGTATCGTTGGCCCTTAAATCTGCTATCTCAGCCGTATGATGTGTAAGTATGTAGATAGTAGGGAATTAAGATGTATATATCTGTCGTTACTAATTTTTATGAACCATTATTGCGTCACAAACATTTTAGAGCTTTGAGATTGGGTTGTGTCGTAAATTGTACTGATAAAAATTCATTATTTTTTATGGGCTCATTGTAATGTACCTACCTAAGTTAGTGGTATATACGGAATAATTAAGAGGAGGCAAATGCTCATAAACTTTAAAAATAATCAATTAAATAAATAAAAAAATCATTTATTGCAGGTAATTAAACCCCTTATAGTAAAAAGCAGAAAGGGCATATACAGACTAAAGAATATTCATTAAATTTAAATCATTCATTCTACAAAAACAATACAAATAAATAAATGTCACCAAACTAAATAAACTTTAAAATGTCAAATGGTAAATTAATAATCATAATGTCAAAGAAAACATAATAATACAATAAAATAATGTCAAATAAAATCACAATAGTCCGTCATACATAAATAATTAAGAACAATCAATTAACACTATTTAAAATTCATTTTTTTTAATTGCTGTTAAATTATATAATGTTTAACAAAACGTCAACCCTCTATTGGTTGATTATAATAGTTATGCGGTAGAGCATACGTTACAAATACTCGTATAAATGCAGAAAAACAATACTTTTCTTCTGAGTAGTCGGGAAAAACAATAATTATATAGTTAAACGTAGATTCATTACTCATAGAAGTTAATTTAAAATAGCAGGCTGTTATTTATACGTAAGAACGAAGTGAATCGCTTTCTTTTAAACAACGTGTTTCATCGTAGACCGCAACAGTTGCACAAAAAAAAATCCTTAGTGATGCTTGGAATATATATTAAACTCGAAGAATAATGGAATTAATTAGTCAAAATGTTAAAGTTTCCGGAAAGTTAAAGCACGTGTATTGTACACGTGTAAAGACACCGTCGCGTGCGCAGCGTGGTTAATTGGCGGCTACGCATACGCCACGTAGCTATCAATATAACTACCTCACCAGTACACGGGAGCCCGTGTACCCGCTAGGGGAGATACTACGGGATTTTGATAAAACTCTCGAACGAATGTTAGAGAACTAGAACTCGAAGGCAAGAGTGAATAGATATATTCTAGATCCATTTTCGGCCATTCCATTCCATTCCATTTAACGTAGGCGAGTTGGTGGTCAAACGTAGATCTACGTACGTAAACGTAGATAAATAAAAAAAACAGAAAGGAACTTCAGAGAAAGACTGACAAAGCGTGACAAAATAGCTAATTATATTTTATACGAAATAGAAATACATTGACCGGCAACTCGCCTGATGGTAGTAGGTGACTGACTATTCAAATTTCGATATATAAATTACCTAGTCACTTTAGCCTCGAAAAGTACAAGATCGTAGTTATCATGAAACAAAGAAGGCGGCAGGGAGTTCTACTTTGAACTTATCTACAGATTTTGTCATTTCAATAGGAACTGAAAAGTAGATATTATTGGAGTGAGCGGTACGTGACCGACGGAAAGGTAAACGAGACAGACAATCTCGCAAAAGGATATAATATAAGAAAATGTTTGTGAAATCACTGACACTCGTCCTATTATGTTATATTATCTAGTAAAATATTAGTATTATATTCTGCACTGCTCTAATTCTCAAACAATGCTTAAAAAGAAGCCATCAATGGAAATCAACCTATATTTAATACATAATACATACACTATTTAAAAAAAAGGTTACATTTATGTAGAAAATACAATAATAAATTAAATGTCTAACATCTTAAAACGCTCTCGCTTGATGGATGGATCAAGGGTCGGATTCAGAAGGCGGTCGTCCTAGACACGACACGAATTGTCAGGAGGTTTCTGAGTCTGTAGCCCCTACCGCCAGCAGCTTAGGCCCTGCCCCGCTGTCGCCGGCATTCTAGGTTTAAGTTTATATAATGTTTTTATTGTTTTCTATATAAATATTGTAAAAACTTAGGCTTAAGATTAGTAAATAAATATCTGAATTAAATGTTATACAAAAGACTTCAACGCGCGCACCACTACACGAAGTTAGCGTCAAGAATAGATAAAATAGTATGTACATTGTGGTACTTTGGCTTTTTATATATTTTCGTGGCAAAAAGATCAAACAAAAGAAAATAAATATTTTTTAAAACTGCAAATGATTACACAATATAGTAATTAATTACACCCTTTTTTGAAAAGTACCTCAATTTGACCCTGAGGTGCTAATAAATAAATAAAAGTTATGCAATCGATATGTGCTATAATAATGCATTAAAAAAAAAAAAACGCGCGTTATTTGGCGAAAACTCTAGGCACCACGTTGCTCACGTGACACGGTCTCGAAACGGAAGTGCAGCAATCAAATTCAATTGAAAGTTAAATAATAAACTGTTAATTTGAGTTTCATTGTACAGTTGATACTTTGTTATTTACACAGCCGAGTGACGTAATAAATGCAATAGTATGGCGGCTTCCGTTACACCTTGTACAAGAACAGACAATAAAAAGTGAAAACTTTAAAATTCGTTATCAAATTAATTATGTAATTTTATGAACTGAAACTATTTTCTCCGGCTGCTTACAGCCTAAGCTATCTCATTTGTACATATATTTTATACAGTGTTAAATAGTTGTACAATAATTACAAACAATTAAGTATTACCGACTATCACTAATAAATTATGTGAGATAGTTAAACTATCACTTCAATTTTCAGAAATATATCTACAGCATTTAATCTGAATCATTTCATAAGCTGAAGTTTTAGAGTAGCATTCACGAGCGCACGCGCCGCACGATCATCTCATCACGAATTGCTACTCTAGCTCTTTGATTTACGGCTTAATTTACCTTATCTACTCTGGAATTTATAACGCTCCCTCGAAAATCATTTCTACCAGTCCAACCAACGTTAAACGTTCATTCTCAACAAATAGAGTTCAAATAAGTTTGTCCATTGTGTTTTCCTGCAAATCATTTCCTTATTCAAAAGTGCACTATAAAAGTTAGAAAACAGAGTTCAAATTCATTTGCGATCAGTTCGTTGTAGGTTGTTTGTTGTAGTCGAAGTTCCGGCAACAATGTATTACCGTTTGATTTAGAGATTCATTTTGTTATTATTAATGGAGCTAGATCCATGCTCCGTAGTAACTGTTGCTTAAGCTGTGTTATAACGAGGATTACATTTTGATGAATGGATATCTGATATATTATATAGAATACAAGCATCAATTGTGACAAAATAATCACTCTACTCAGAAGTTAGTGAGCGGGTTCAGTTTGTAGAACATTTTACAATGAAATACGAGTATAATGTAGTTGGAAATTATTATATAAGCAGATTATTGACCTATCAAGATATCTATTTAGATTGTTTCACACATTTGCATAAAAATGGGGAAAAGATTTTGAATTTTACTATCTATTAAAATTGTGTAGCATCTTTTATTTATAAACTGCTGTGACCCGCGGTTTCACCCGCGTGGTGATGGAAAATGGTGACGATGATAATGATAAAATATTGTCTATGTCCTTCTCCAAGTCCTAAATAGTCCAAAAATAAATTGGAATCGTGTCGACAAACTAAGTGAAAATTAGTTCAAGAAAGCATCTTCCCGCTGCATCGTTAATACATTATTATATATCCGACAGCTGGATGTGAAGTGCATTACATTCTATCAGTTTCTTAGCGATATTTTGACGAACATTCCAAAGGGACGAAGTGCTGGTCTCGGTGGCTAGGATATTGATAGTTTTGGTGGTAATCGAAGCCCGGGGGCTGCGAGACTGACTTTTGTGTGGACCCCTATCCTACAAGGCGAAATGTAAGTACAGTACAGTATGTGTCAGTAATAGAGTAAAGAATAGTACTTAATTAAAAATAGCATCACACTGTGTTGAGTGCAGTCAACTCGAACTTATGTTTGTCTAGATTCAAAGAGTGTACATTCGATTAATTTCCAATTTTAATTTAACATTAATTGTGCATCATTGAAATTAAACAATTTTTAACAATATTATAATTAATAACAATTTTTAACAGGTGAAACTCACTTGTGACCACGGGCGCTGCAATGTGTTTCAAACGTCAGGTCATAAAATTTATTAAAATATACGCAAAATCCGTAAAAAAATGATTAATTACAATGAGTAGCAATCGCGTAAACATAGAAAACACTAATGTTACGTGTTCTATTTTCACTTCTATCTCATGATTTGGTTCCGTCCCCGCTAAAACCCTTATTCTCAGTCGACACGTTGTCCCGCGGAAGTGGCTTCAAGGTTGAGGAGGTCGCGAGGGCGCGCCGCCTCCGCCGCCTCGCTCTCTCCCGCCGGCGATGATGCGTGAATCCTTCGCGTAATGTTAACTGACCGTAACACCATCATTCATTACTTTTTAGGGTTCCGTACCTCAATAGGAAAAAACGGAACCCTTATAGGATCACTTTGTTGTCCGTCTGTCCGTCTGTCGGGTGTCAAGACTTTTATCTCGGGAACGCGTAAAGGTATCGAGTTGAAATTTAAACCATATCCGCAGATCCATAGTATCTTGCTGCAGAAAGAAAAATCAAATTTTTCAGTTTTCATTTAAAAAGTTACAGCCAAATATGTCGTAAAAAATGCACATTTCGACACTCACAAGGGAATCACCTATGGTGTACTTCCCATTGACCTAGAACTATGAAATTTGGCAAGAAGCATTGTGTGTATTTGTGTAAGAATAAATCCGAAAACTGGACATTTCTAATTTAATCACAAAATAATAGTGTCTTTACGCAAGGAATGAGGGTCGAAATTTTAAAGTTCTTTAACCGTATCATGTGGTGTTGTGGTGTGGTGTGTCATATGAAAGAGGTTTATTAGCATAAGATAAAACAGGTTTTTAAATATTTTTACGATGTATATTTTTCGGTATAAGAAGGAAAATATGGAAAAATACGATGTCCCCCTTTTATCTATTAGTTTGTACGGAACCCTCGGTGGGCGAGTCTGCACTTGTCACTTGTGTACACTCGCACTTGTCCGGCTTTTTATTACAACCAGAAGTGACATAAGGTCCCTAAATGAATTTACTACATTTTGATTTAGATCCTTTTGGTCATTTGTATGAAACTTGAAAGACTTTTTGCATTAACTCTAGTTTTTATTGAAAAACTTTTTATAAATAAAATTTTACTAAAAAAAAACTAATAGAATAACTCTACGTTTTACCACAAGCTCGCCTGATGTAAGCAACGCTGACAAACAAACAAAAACAGATTTCATAAAGAGAGGTTCAAAATTCAATTGTAGGTATTCCTCCTTATCTTTGCTGGTAATAAGATTATCCAGATGAAGGGTGTAGGAGGTGATGCAACACATAAATCATTATAGAGTACTTTTTAAGTTCCAAATATACGAAATATTTTTTCGGACGCCTACTAAAATATACTTTTCAGCATTTTATAGTTCGCGCAATTATTTACTCATCACATTAAATTATTCTCATAAAATAAATTATGTAAAGCCATTACCTACTCTCAATATAGGCTGCTTTTAATCCACTTACTTAACCAGCCAGTTAACAGAGTAACAAACAGTGAAGTGGTCACCGCGTCGGTCTGTATTCCTATCAGCCCCGCCCAAACTACAGCACGCCAACACGAGTGTCCGGCTGTCCGCCCGGGGGGACTATTATTGTTGTTTGGACTATTTTGGGATAACACAAAGCCATGCTCGAATATATTGTGTAGGAAGTAATCGAAAAAATTACGGCAGTCTGATATACCAAGCAGTAGAATACCGTACCGAAATTTTCTGCTTGGGTGGATTCCCAACGAGTCACGCTGTGACTCTTTTGGAAGTTTTCCCAAAAAATCCCAGTGTAAGTTTACAGTATGACGTACAAAGGCTCGTGCTCTCCATGGTGTAACTAACAATGGCATATTCATAAATAAATATTTGGACAATTTCACACTGCAGTAAATAAATAAAACTGAACTGGTCGTGGTTTCACAAAAATGTTTATCCTGATAAACATTTTTGCTGAGCATGGGTGTTTGTTCCTTGTCTAAGTTTTTACATATAAGTATGTATTTAAAAATATATATATATATGTATTCTATCAGCCATAATTATGGTTCATAAAGTACAAGCTTTGGTTAACTTGGGACTAGATGGTATTGTGTCAAAAAAATATCAACCTAAATACCATGAAATCATAATCTTCCTTCTTTGACCTTAGAATATTTTTCGAAGCTCCATTTTACATTTCAGTGAAATCCATTAGTGCAGTGATGTATAATCAAATCGATTTAAATAAGCACAACATGTAATTCGATTGTACAACAAAAGAATCGAATAAAGCATCGATTAGGCCCAATCTCGCGACCGCACAATAAGTAAAAGTTGAGCGCGCGCGTGACTTGCGCGAGGAAAAACTTCATTCTATTGTGATCAATGTGGCAATGAGTAGGTGCTTTGTTAACCCCGACCCAAAAAGAGGGGTGTTATAAGTTTGAGGTGTGTATCTTTCTATGGCATTGTAGCTCACAAACGGATGAACCAATTTTAATTTATTCTTTTTGTTTTATTAAAATCGAATTTTTTGTCGGGGGTTTTTGAGTTTTCTAAATTTAAACTGGTGTACTATCTTGATTGGCCGACGACGTAAGATTTCTTAGTCTATGGTAGCTTTTGATCGAACGTATTAAATAGAAAAAAATAAGAGGTTTAATTTTTATTTAGCCTCGAGTGTTTGATCGACCGATTTTAAATCTCAGTCTAAAGTAAAGTTTTTTATCGGCGGAATTGCAATCGCAGTCAACACTATAGTTTATGATTGGACAATTCTGAGATCTTTAGCGCATAGATTTGTTATCTATATATCTTAGAGATCTTTGATTTTTTTGATCGAAAAAAGTAAGATTAAAACAGTCAAAACAAAGTAAGATTTATTTATGCTATTTATAAAGTTAATTTAGCATATTACATAATATATGTAATTCTGACTTACCTGTAACATGTATGTTATTCAAGGTTAATAAATATTCTTATTCTAACTATGCTGGAGTTTTTGATAAGTACCTACATGTCTTATCATTTAATCTTTGCCGGAATTTCAAGGTTTCTTCTCCTGTTTTCACCAATTTTGGATATTGGACACACATGGTTTATACATTTTCCATTTTCTAAAGATAGTCAAAGTAAAGTAAAATAAGTCACAGTTATAAGCTCAAGTTTGCTTTAGTAAATTTATAATTACTAGAAGCTTTTATTAAGTTGTACCTACAACTGGAAATTACACTTTTAAGTGTTTATTTCAGCCCAAACCCGTGCGCGTAATCAACCTTCTTAAATATAATAAAGATTTGATAAAACAGGTTAAGAAAATAAAATAGAACGGCGTCAATATTTTTCTAAGTTCCCGACAAAAAAAAAATATATCATTGGATCGTTTATCAGTAATATTAGACCCGCTTAGTACACGATGAGAATTGAGATCGGAACTATCTTCGTAATCTGGTATGCGTGCGCTTGATTCAGAGCACAAAAAACCCGGCGTGCTAGTGGATGGTAGACGGCGATACGGTAGGTGGTCATCAGCCAAATTGCGGGTAGTGACAGCTACACTCGGTTTGAATCTATTAACGTCATTTACTGGTCACTGGCTTCGCTCGGAATAATGGTAACTTACCAGTGCCTACGTAATTTTACCGACCTGCGTGCATTACCATTTACCATTGGTAATGCACGCTATTCCGGTGCAAAGTTGGAGTAAAGTGTCGCTGAATGTGTGTTTAAGTTAATAATTGAAAATTATTTTTCACACGAAGTCGGTGGTCGGTTACTTCATTTCCGGGATAGTTTATAAAAAATATTAGAAACGTTGTGTTGCCATCATTATTATGTTTTTGTTATTATAGTCCGTCCCTTTTTAACTATTTTTAACCTCCGATGACAAGAAGTGTATACA